>PVHY01020087.1:0-25000 GCA_004024945.1 Uropsilus gracilis | reverse complement strand
GCCAATTTCATCATGTAGGGTCTCTCTGAAGGCCAGAGAAGCAAAACTTATGCAAGGAACTGGGAATTGACTCTATCTGAAAGATTTTATAACATTTCAAAAAAATCACAAGGAATATGAAACACATATAGTAAAATGTTAATGTTTATTTGTTAATGGTGACTATATAGCTACTATAGACTTTTATGTTTAAACGTTTCACAATAGATTTTAAATACTTTTCTCAATGAATTTGTAAGATATTATCTATTACTTTTTAATTGTTTAAATAGATGGCGTTTTAGTGTGATACATTGGAATATGAATTATATATGAAAGCAGAATGATTTTCACAGCTAACATGAGGAAGATATTGATCAAGCAATATCTTTCCTCTCCGTGATTTTTAAGCTGTAAATTTTTGAAGTTATATGATATTTATTAAATATCGTATATTGTTCCTCAAATAGCAGTTGACATGAGTAAATAATTATGTCAGGGCTCTCCTCCAAAACTTCACAGCCACATCCATCTTCAACTTTATCATTCTGGTTCTCTTTGCCCTAAGAGAGCATGAATCCTGTCTTGTGAGTCTGTGTGAAATGAATCTCAGCTGAATATTTTCGCCACTGTCTCACAAATTTTAAAACTCATTAGTTGGCATAGTCATTCATTCTATACCTATTATTTACTTATTCATTTTTAGATTATAAAACTTTCCATATAGAGTGATGGATAGATTCTCAATTAGAAGCGTGGGTATTGAAAGTGAAGTTGACTAATTCTATGGCATATTCATCATTTTCCTATTTTAGCCAACTTATGACACCAACTTAGACATTTCTATCACTAAAAGATTGTTTTTATTTTTTGGCATAAATCCAGGAAGAGTGTTTTATAATATACCCTGAACTGTCTGATTCTAATGGATTCAGCTTTGAACACTTATGCTATCAATTATATATTAGAATAATTAAATAGACTGAAATATTGCACACTTGAAATTAACATATATATACATGTTCAGTTCTAATTCCAATATTATCAAAGTGACTTGAAATAATTTGTAGACTTTTTTTCATTCTATATGAAATATATGATGTTTAAACCAATACATATAAAACATAAAGATAACAGATACTTTTGAAATATTTTATGGAAATTAGCAAACATCCCATAGAAAAAAGGAGACTTGGAAAGTTCTAAATGGGGCAATGACATTGACGGCAGCTTGTGAATGGTGTTACTCTGTTTTTTGTTTGTTTGCACTCTTGCTTTTATGCATATTAAATGAAACAAAACATATGTAAAATCCCAGCTTCTGAAAACACTGTTCATTCTTGCTAGTCTTGTGTCTGTCCTCAAACTTGACCTTGGTGTCTCTTTGAGCCCTGTGTTTAAGAACAGAGTATTTGAGGTCATCCATATTGAAAGATTTCTGTCCAAGGAGAGATCTACAGAGTACTTTGTAGATATGAGGTGATTGCAGTTACAAATTTTCACAAAACATTTGATTTTTTGAACTTTTAGTGATTTTCTTCTTGCCCATGGATGCAGTCACACTGCAGGGATAACCATAAATTCAGTCACCAGCACATGATTGTAAGGGTGGTAGGAAGTGCCATGGTCAGTGTTCTTCACAGAGAAGCATCAGGCCAGGGGCAACAGTGACTCCCCAGCTTTCGTGAACTTGCCCATTTCAACAGCTGCTACTTGGGCCTACAGCAAAAAGATTGACTATAATGTTAAGTGGAGACTGCCAGAGGCGAAGCCAGGAGACCACCTGGAACCACTGCCACAGTCTAGGAAGGAAAGATGCTGGCTCCTGGTCAGGGTATTCACAAACCTGGGAGAAGGAATAAGCACTTTGAATATATTTTAAAAATTAATCAATCAAATTTGATATTGACTTGTATATTTCCAGGATGCTTTGAAAGTAGCTTCTGTGAGGAAATAGACTACTTCCACTTCAATAGATGTGGAAGACCTGTGACAAGACTCTCATGGTCAGAATTTCACCACTTTTACGCATTCAGTCAGACATGTCTGTGCAACCTCAAGAAAGTTGTGATTTGGTCTCTATTAGAGTTAGATATGTGACTTCATGAGCAAGGTTAGGAATAGAAATGTACATTTAGTATTATTAGTGTAAAAATGCTTATAAAATCATGAAACTGCTAATTATCTGTTATGGAAATGAGGAGAGAAAAAGTATAATCTTCATCATTTCACATTAAAATTCCAAAAGAAAAGAGATATGCTTCCTGGAAGTCAAATGAAAAAAGTATGGATAAAGGAAATGACATGAATTATGTCAGATATAAAGAAAAAGCCAAAGGATTAGAACATAGACTTGGTCATTTTATAAAAATGTAAGACATTGGAGTCTTTGAGAAAGCTTGTAGTTTAAAAAAAAAAAAAAAAGCCCGACATGGTGGTGCGTGCCTGTAAGCTTCAGCCTATGAAGTGGCTGGGTCTAGGGATCAAGGTTCAAGTCCCACTCGGGGCAACACGGTGAGACCTAGTTCCAAAAAATAGCTGGGCGTGGTGGTATGTGCCTATAAACCCAGCTACTTGGGAAGCTGAGGCTGGGGGTCACTTGAGTCTGTGGTACCCCCGGGCAATGTGAGCCTGTGGTTCCACGGGCAAAAATACTGAGACCTAGTCTCAAGAAAAAAAAAAGCCTAAATCAGGTTTGACTAAGAATAGAAAAGTAGGGATTAGCAGAGTTATGACCATGACAAAAGGCAAGAGGCAGTGGGATATGATAAGATAAATGTCATCACTGTGATGATTCCCTGGTTTTCTCGTTCTTTTCTTTGTGTGTGTACAGTTGAACTTCACATTTTTATTTTAAACAAAAACATTTCAATATTAGATTGGTAGATGTCATGACTCAGAATTTTTCAAGTTTTAGGAGTTTGGTAAAGTGCAAGATTGAAACTGAGTCATAGTAGAAAATTCATGTGAAATAATTTTAACAGAGATTCATGATTATTCAATATTAGACTCCAGGGAAAGATCTATTGATCTACTTGAAGATATTTGAACTACTTGAAATATAATGATATATAGTATACAAGTGCATATAACTTACTTCACTCTTTCCAGTGTAAGCACTATGATTTAAAATGGAAATAAATCAAATGAAATATGATACTGCTTTATGAGGTCTTTAAAAAAATGACTCTTTTAAAGCGTTATTCACTAATGTTCATTAATTAAATCTTTCACAGAGGTTGGAATAGTGGGGGAGGAGTGTTAAATGAATGTTTGAAACTATGTGACTGTCTCAATTGTGATTATAAATACATGTAAATAAAATGTACACATATAGCTATATACAGTATAGCAGTGAGAGCCCCTAACATCAAACCAGAGTACAAACTAACCAACAAACTGTGTCTTATAACAAGTGTTGAGGATAGATTTTGCCTCCAAGGAATTTTACTTGCTAATGATTACACTAGCATTTGAGGACTCTGTTCAGTTCTGATATCTAAGCATCTGACAGAAAATGAATAGAAACAAAATTCCAGTTTCTCTGCCATTGTGAATCACTGCCACTGAGTTGTCAATGTGAATCACTGCCACTGAGTTGTCAATATGGAAAGCAAATGCCTGAATATTGGAAGGAGATGAAAAGATAAAATGAGAAGATAGCTATCATACAACATTTGGTATTTCTGTATAACTGACATCTCACAATCTTTTAAATGATTGGATTTTGTTGATTCTTTTAGTCTGTGCAAAATCCACAGGTTCTCAATTGAGCTGTATTTTAAAATTAAAAGAGATAAATAATACTACCCATATAGCAATCATTTTGTACCCAAACAGTAACAAAAGGCATTATCAATAAAGGAAAAAGGGAAGAAAAATAAGCAAAAACACCAATGTGAAGAGAGTTAAAGATTTGTCTTTATTATAAGGGTGCATCTTTCTAGATTTAGATATTAATCAGGTTACGTCACAGACATTTCAATCTTCCCAAATTCGTACAAAATCTAGAACATTCTTTTTCTTGGTCTTTCTAATTTCCAGAAACCAAAATCTCACAGACTTCTTGATTGGAAGTATTTTCTAATGTCTGTGCTTTATGAAAAAAGTGGCATTAATGGAACTGGAAATAATTAGGAAATTATCTATTTATAGAGGTGGCACACATCCTCTCACTCCCCCCACCCCTCTGGCCCAGCATACCATTGCCTTCAAATGAATCATTGTGCTCTGGAAAGCAGATTCTAAGATGAATGTGAAGGAGAGTTAACTGGGTTATTTGAGTTATTTGGTTATTTGGGGGGAAATGAGAAGAGGGATGGTTGAGTTTTCATTCAGTCTCATTCATGGTAGCCTCTGTCAACCTAATGAAGGATCCTGGATATGAGGTAAACCTATACATCTAGAGATTTTCAAGTTGAAGTGAGAAAGTTGAACTCTTTCTCATACCTCTGTGCTTTCGGTGACTCAAATCTGACACACCTTCCAGGATTATATCTTCAATAAAAGCAGTCCTAGAAGGTGGTACAGTTGATGTCCCAACAGCCTACACTGTTGGGATAGGAAGTATTTCATTCCCAAAATCTGCATGGAGCATTGTTGTATATGTACTGTGACTAAGCTCTTCCAGAATTATTTAGGGTCTCTCCATTGAGGAAAATATTAAAGAGAAAGAAATTTGGAAGAACTACAGTCTCTGGATACTGTAAGTCTCAACTGCCACTGCTGCTCTCACTGCTTTACCTGGTGTGAAATATGTGGCTTTAGATGCCTACCAGGGGGCTATGCTTATTCTGGTAACAAAGTGTACACTGTGAAGTGATTGGCTTTTATTTTGCAGGGATATCCTGGCTTATCAAACCAGCACTTTTATTATGCATGAGTCTTTTGAAGCTCATCTAGCTTACTGATTCTCCTACATACCAGCCACTTCTTGTTCCCTTAAGTTAGCACTGTGTTATTGAGATGGTGAGTCCGTGTGATTCTTTATATGTCACACTGGTCTAGGTCTCTATAGATTATGTTTATCAGAAAATGTGATAATAGCACAATCCTGAAATTGGATTGTAAATGGATATGTTTATCCTTTTCAAGTGAACAAGTAGAAATAGAAAATAATGAATCTGCTAGATCAATGGTTAATTGCCCAAGACAACATCTGTGGAGGAGATTACAGAGTGTGACTAGATGTATTCAATGTAGTCAATGTTATGCTGTGGGATCATCCTTGTTTGTGAGGAGGCCTTCCTAGTGAAACAAATGGAGATATGTTGGTCACCACTTGTAATCAGGTTTTTAATGGTAGCAATGATTGTTTACTTTCCTCCTCCAGGGTTAAATGCTGTTTGGATGTCTTCCTTTGTCAGGGAGAAGTTTTAGAAGCTCCATGTAGTCTTCCTAAACACAATACCCATCATCCTACAAGTCAGCAAACAGAAGTGAAAGATAGTTTCAACTGCAATATTCATTTGAGAGTCAAAGAACAACTACCGAGAGAAAAATCTAAGAAGAACCACTGAAAATTGTAGGTGAGTTTGGGATCTCTCTAATAAATGACCTAGAGATGCCCCTCCGCATCAGGTTACTTCTTCTGAAAGCATCATGGAATTGGCATTTCTCTAGCTGCTGCTCCCACTTTGGCCACATGGTCACTGACAATTAAGCACTACTAATTTGCCTCTGCTGTTTCAAGGTCTGCCATCCTTCTTGCTATCTGGGTTGAATTGAGGATCCCTTTCATCAATATTCTTCATTGTGGCTACTCTGTGAAAACACTAGAGCAATAAAGTGTTTTCTAATCAGACTGTCCACTCACACATTTTCACTCTATAGACTTCACATCTTCCCTTTTCTGACATTCTCCTTACCCGTTCAGATATTTCATTGTGTGTATCACTGTTTTCTGTGTTGCATGGAGATGTTTCAGTATCAGGTAACACTATCTTTCAGGATCTTGCTGGGGTGCTTAGTTCTCCATCGTGGGAAAGTTTACCCACTATTTAAACTCTTTCATTTCCACCCTTGGGGTTTCTTCCCTTTGTCAGCCCCCTCAGAAGCCAGTACTTGGCATATTTTTGTGAATGTTGCTTGTCAATGCTAACTCATTCTCATTTCTCCTTCAGGTATGAACTCTGCAGTGAGGAGTCACTGAAACTCTCAGACTTTCTGGTGGCGATCTGGAAAAAGAATGAGCCCTACACACAGCATCCTGCATAGGAGGGAAATACCATGCCAGTATCACACTCTTGTCTTCCATAAACACTCACTTCCCAGAAAAGTCATGGTTTGGGAAGGTGGACTCTCTACACCAACAAGACCTGTCTGGGCATGTGGCCATGGCCAGTGTCTGGCCTCACTCTCGGCTATTAGGTTGTTTCACTTCCCAAAATGAATCTGCCACTTCTCAGGTCTACCAAAGAGCATGGCGCTTGCTGCTAATGAACTCTCTCACCACTCTCCACTGATTTCCTAGGAGCTTTGGTCTCCCTTAATCTCGCCTCTTAATTAAATAATTCAAGAGCATTTAATTACTATCTGTCTTCATTACAGCTCTTAAATCCCTATTTCAAGATGGTTCCACAGCTCCTCTCTGAACATCTTTCACAAGCCATCTTCAGGAATTATTCTTCCCTTATTTCACCATTAAGCCCTTAAAGAGAGCCAAAACTCTTCTGTTAAAAACAATCAAACAAACAGGAGTAGGTTATAATTATAGTTATATATTTCCTTAACAAGGGGGAATTTAGTACTTGCATTACCAATGTGACAGTTTTCAACAGCAGCCCTGTTTCCAGTCCATTAGAGGTATGCTGATTTGTAATCAGGCAGACTTATGTCGACTGGTGGAAACTTCAACAACCATCTCAAAGTAATACTAAAACCTGTGTGGAATAAATACATACCGAGCCTCATTGGACATAGAAATGCCACATGATGCAAGATAAAATTGTGGAATTGATGGTGAATCTTTTCTCCTTTTCTTTTTCCTAAAACCCAGATTGAAATGAGATTTGCTGTTTAGAAATCAGTTTCTTATTCACTGTGGGAAAACTTTGTGACAAATACCATTGTTTGGAGTCTGTATTAATAGAAATAGTTAATACTGCAAGAGCCTCTGGCTAAACTCCAGCTCTATGGTCATAAAACCTCTCCCATTTACCGAAATATATTACATTATGTTCCTTTCTCCTGTTTTATAGCTGAAAATACCAAGTGTTTGGTAGACAAACAACAAGCTACAGGCCTGTTCCTATTGGAAGCCACTGACAGATGTTTGATAACTGCAGCTATCACAGAAGAGAAGGGGCTGTGTCAAGATAGCTTCTCCTGGGGGGCTATTAGTCTCTGATCTGAGATATGCTGTGGGGGAAAAGAGAAGGGAAATAGTAAGTCCTGACATTAGAGCCATTTATCACCTACTGCTGTGTGTAGAATAAAGGATCCTCTTTCAAGATAGTCTATTATCTGTGGCTTGCTGGCTTCATGCTGTCATATGTTTTTTGCAGTAGTCAATAAATTGCTGAAGGCCACGTTTGGAGAGTAAGTACTGTTGTGCATCTAACGTTATATATTGTTCTTTTATTTACAGCAGCATTTGTCCATTTTCTAGAAGACTCTCATAGAGACCAGGAGGTATTTTTTTTTGGACTTGCCAAATCATTTCATTGATGATAGTTTACCAAGTTATTTGATAATAAATAAACCAACATATATATATACATATATATATAATTTTCGCCTGTCCTAATGAACTTAGAGAAATGCATACACTTTCATTTAGCTAAAGTTTGCTTACTTACTCCTTTGATTTAATCTTATCTCTGTTTTAATCTATGCCTTTCTTCCATCAGTGTGCATGCCATATGGGGTCCAATAAAACATGAATTAATTGTGTTAGAAGCACTGCTTTCTATTAACACCAAACCTTTGCCTAGATAACTGGAAATTTGTTCCTAAACTTTGTTTTATAAAACCAGGTCTGGAAAGCAGGGTAAGGAATCATTCAAGAGTATTTACAGGTAAGGAATTTCCAACAACCTTTGTTCTGCCCAGCCAGGCATTCACCCACTAATTTATTAGGGACAAGATCAATAGCCTGAACTAGATTGCTGTGCTTAACTTGAATCGAATTTATGCCATGTTTACAGCTGTTTTCTCTGATAGCATCCTTGGAGGAGATGAGCTGTTAATCTAATGTGTTTTTGCCACCATTTTGCATGTGTTGATTGCTTCAATGACTTCCTAGAGATTCTTTATATTAAGCCTAAACACATAGCCAGAAATCAATCAGAATAGCACTTTTTTCTCTCTCTCTAAGGGACAGTAAACTTATCAGAAACAAAATAGTGTCTCCTTACTGTGTTTAACCTGGGGTAATGTACACCCACCAGGCACCAGTATGAAACAGTGGGCAGTGCTACTCACTCTAGCATTGCAGATATTTAGTGTCAGCTCTCAGTGCTCTGTAACCGATTACCCCAAATGCAGTTGCTTGAAACATTGAACATTTACTCTCCCACTGTGTGTCTCAATCTGGAGCTCTGACAGAACTTTGTTGGATCCTCTGTAAGAACAGAATCAAGGTTTCATGCAAGACTGACTTCTCATCTGGATCTCAACTAAGTAAAGGACTCCATTGATGATTACTAAGTCTTTTCTACAGAATTTATGAACCTGGAACTATAAGACTCAAGCTATTTTCTTCAGGGCTAGAACAGAGAGTAAAGCTCAAGAAAGGTTGCAAGCAAGATGGAGTTCTCTGAGAAGTCATTGGGACTCTTTTAACCCACTCTCTTTGACATATTCTGTTGATTGAAAGCAAGCTGGGGGCCTTTTCCAGACTCAAGGGGAGGAAACCACGGAGGATGCTAACATCTAGAGGGAGAGGGAGACACAACTACCACTTTGAGCTCTGTCTGCCACAGTTCTATTTTCTGTCTCTAATGACATGCCTCCTTCCCACATGCAGATGCATTGATCCTTCTCCCTAGGTTTTCAGGAACTTCATTCTTTTCCTTTCTTTCTCTAGCTTTTTTTCATTTCTAATAAAGTTTTACATTGTTTATTTATTTTTATTAAGTTTTTATTGATTGCACATATACATATATTTTACCTATATAATGTATCATTGCCTACTCTGTGGCCTTCCCATCACCCCATTAGCCTTGCACCATCTTAATCTTCTGTGCTCCCCCTCATTCTGCTCTCCTCCCCCTTGTTATTTACTTCAGTTTTATTGGCAGTTTTAAATTTTTCCTGTCTGATCAAAATATGAGGAGAAGAACTAAATGATTCTTTTCCAAAGAGGAAATAAAAGTGGTCAAGAGGCATGTGGAAAAAGACTTAATGTCACTAATAGGGAAATGCAAATCAAAACCACACTGGCATAACATCATACACCCATAAGAATGGCCCATATGGAGAAAAAAAAAGAGAGCAACTACAAGTACTGTGGAGAGAATGTAACACTTTTACACTGCTGGTGGGAGTACAAACTGTTTCAGTCACTGTGGAAAGCTATTTGGAGAACCCTCAAACAACTGAAAATGGAGCTACCTTTCAATCCACTGATCCCACATATGAATCTACCCAAAGGTTACAAAAATACTAATTCAAAAAGACATATGTACTGGGATGTTTATTGCAGCATGATTTACGTTTGTCATAAGATATGCAGCAATGTGGGAACTTTATTTTAAAAAAGCTTCATGCTGCATTATTCAAGTCCTGGTGCAGAGAAGACTTCCCAGTGTTAACTAAAGGGGATGTAGGTCTTCCTTCTGTAGATGTGTGAAGCTAGAGAGAAAAGATCTTCCCATCCCACCAATCAAAACATGGTAGTACAGGTATCAGAAAGACAGGTTGAAACTAAAAGATGGAATAGTAAGTAAGGTTATCATTTGTCCATGTCTTATTGGAAATCCAGTCAGACAAATTCTGAGTTCTCTCATTAGGTTTCAAGATTTAAAAATTATTTCAACAGCTCTTGACTGTTTCTTCTTGAATATAATCTCCTATTTTTCAGTTAGATACCCTCCCTCACATCTTCCTGATATTCATTCTATATACTGGCAACATAGCCATGAAGATTTCATTAGTTAGACATAATAATTAAATAATAGAATAAAATCAAAATACATTATGTTGCAATATTCTGTTTTTGAGGTTATGTAATGGTATCCACATGAGAAATGTTATGTTCGATGAAATCAAAAATGCATATCAGCCGAATTATAAATATTTCACTTTTTTAAGAATTGTAAATATATGAAGATAGTCCTCAGAATTATCATTTTATATGCAACTTTAGACATCTTTAATGCATATTCCTCAAAATATTAGATGCATATACATAGAATCTAATCAACTAGTTTCTTTAAAAAGTAGTTTAGATTCACAACTTTGAGAAAACTTATTTTACCCTATTTAAACAAGATGATGTGGAAAATGAAATAAAATAAAAATGTTTATGCAAAGTTATCTTGGAAAAAAAAAGCTGTATTAAAGAAAAAGCATATTCTTCCTAATAATATTTTCTCCAAAGGTAAGGGTGCTTTTATCAAAAGAAGGAAACTAGAACAGACAAATGCATAGCAACCGCAGAGCTTTGTACAGAGGACTTGAGTGACAGGATCTGGAGCAAGTGAAAACTTCTGAAAAGATGTGGAGAACATAACTCTGATACATGCAGGTACACAGTCATCCTTGGGGGAATCCAAACCCCAGAAATGCTCAAGTAAAGTGACTTTAAATGAAATAACTAGAGGAAAATTCCTAAGGATTTTATGGGAATTTGGAGAAGCTGAGTTAGACCAGATATGTATCCAAGCAGATGGAGGGCAATTCTGGGAAGCATGTTTCTGTCAAGAAAGGCTTAAAGAGATATGTCTGATGAATGATGTCACTGTGAACAGCTTCAGAGATAGTGGATACTTAGTTTCCGTGTCTCTGTTTTAAAGACCTCTTCTAGAGCTGTGAATGACTACCCTCCACTCCACCCCCCCCCCATCGATAGCCACTCCTCATGAATCATAAGAAAATGAGGGACTGATTGTTGTTTCCCAAAGCATTAAGGATTCCTTTTCTGATGTTCTTACCCACACTAATGTGAGACCATTATATGCATCATATAAGACATGGGATTTTGGGGATGGGGATGGCATTTGTAGAGGTATGAAACTATACCTCTAAGAATAGATGGTGTTGTAAGTAAATGTTACCTGAATAAGCACAATTAAATTTTTTAATATAGAAAATACTGTATTAATAGTAATCCTATATACCTGAACAATGTCAACATGCATAAAAATAGAAGCACCAAATTAACTCAAGATGTGTAAATTCTGATAGCTTTATCCGAGAGAGAGGACAATAGAAACAGTAGAAGACAATTGAAAAACTAGTTGATTTCTTTTGCAGGAGAAAGAATCCTTTTGATATCATTTAAACAGCATTGTGTTATTGGCAAGTCTTCATTTCCATTAACTTACCCAACAGAATCTGTGTTTGTGTATGCGTGAACATGTGCTTGCATGTGATTCTGCTTAAGAATATTCTTTCCCTCATGAATAATTATCTTCATTTTGAATCCATATCTATCTTCATTCACTTTGAATAGCTTTTAGTCTTCAATAATTAATGTCATTTCATTGTTGTCATATAAGATCATTTCATATATATTTGTGAGTTCAGCGTCATATAATAATCTGTCTGTCCTTGTGTTGCCATGTTGTCTTAATACTATTAATATTAATGTCTATTAATACAAACATTTTTTCATTTTTTTGAGGAAAATCTGTTCCTGGATTTTGGATTGTCTATGTAAATTGAAGAAACAACTTGCCAAGTTTAAAATAAGGAAATGTACCAGACCAGCATACCTATCTATCTAGATAGATAAATAAACAGATAGATAGATAGATAGGTAGATATAGATACACACATATATGTGTGCATTTTAAAATATATATATTTAAGCATAAAAATATGGAGCTATTTAGTTCATTCAAGAATAAAAAAGAGCAATTTTCTTAAGTTCCATTTTTCCCTGATCAATGTGTATGCTATGATTCTATATTAATCCAGATAAATATTATATATCTATAAATGTAATGTAATTTTACATTTAGACTTAAATGTAGTGCACAAATATTTTACCATTTTCAGTGTACAGTCTCTGGCATGATTTTCAAATGTATATACCTATTGCAAATAGTAACTCCTAAATTTGTATTTCATTTGTTAGCACTAAGGCAAACAAATTTAAAAATTAATTTCAAACATTTTGACATTAGGCATTCACATGAAATTAGTGTTAATATTGGGTTTTAAAACTTGAAAAATCTCATATACTGGTCACATTTCTATACTATTAAAATTGCTTACTAGTATACAATTATACTAGCATCCTGTGAAACAAGATATACTTCTTTTCGTCACAAAATAAGGACATGTTTTCATATATCTTATTTTTAATTATATATGTATATATACATCATTGAGTGTATGTATATATATATGTGTGTGTGTGTGTGTGTGTGTGTGATCATTGTATTCCCAGGAGTTCTCCTACCATCATCACTATATCACCCATGGGCCATCATTCTATCCTCTGTAATCATCCCCTCCCTGACCTCCCACCTACCCAGTTGTATGCTTTAGTTTGATTGTTAGAATTTTTGAACTTTTCCTCTTGACATTTTATTTGTTTGTTTCCCCTAAGTGAGGTCTTCTGGTTTTTGTATTTTTGTTTTTGACCTAATTTTGCTAATATGATTCCTTTTAGACTCATTGCCATTATCACAAATGCATCAAATCTATCATTTTCAATTGATAAATAATATTCCATTGTATAAATATACCACCACATTTTTTTTTATCCATTCCTCTGTTTTGAGGCATTTGGTCTGTTTCCATATCCTTGCAATTGTAAAAATTGCTGCAATAAACATTGGAGTACAGATGTCCTTTTGCATTATTGTTTTGGTCTCCTTTGAGTAGATTTCCAGAAGAGGAATTGCTGGCTGGATTGGTAATTCCATTTTCATTAGTTTGAGTGTTCTCCACACTGCCTTCCCTAGTGACCAGGTCAGTTTGCATTTTCACCAGGAGTGTAAGAGTGTTTCCTTTTCTCCATAACCACACCAGCACATCACTCATCTATTTTTTTTTTTTGTATGTGTCATTCTTACTGGCATAAAATGGTATCTAATTGTGGTTTTGAGTTGCATTTCCTTGAATACTAGTGATACTGAGCATTTTTTCATGTGTCCTTTGTCTTTTGTATTTCATCTTTGGAGAAAAATCTTTTTAACTCTTTTCCCCATTTTTTTGGTTGGGCTTTTTTCTTTGCTTTTGTTAAGTTGTGTGAGTTCTTTGTGAATCTTTGTTATCAGATGCTTATAATTTGTATGAAACACATCTTATTTCTTTAATCTGTCTTAATATCTTGTTAGATTAGTGAAGTGATCCAAAATACAGCAAGACAACTAACTTTGTAAGCAACTTGTTGCTTTTAAATAATTATTTATATATAGCTTTTAAATAAAATTCATTCAATGACATTTAATGTTGAAACAGAAAACCTATCAAGAGCTTATTGCCATAGTCAAGAGAAAAGGTGTTTGTTTTGTTTTGATTTATTTTCAAAGATTCTCTGAAACCAATAGGTTTAGTTTGCTTTTAGCTGCCACTTGCTACTAATCTACTGATTTCTCTTCTGATACTTCTGTAGACCCACATAACTCAAGTATTACCAAAGCATGTAATGAATTTGAAACTCCAAGTGTCTGGACTGGTATCAGTGTTGCTGTAACTGATTAGTACTGCTGGTAGTTCCACCAATTGGAGGAGCTTGTTAGTGCAGGAAAGAAATTCTGTGGAGAGAGGCAGTACTTACGTACCAAGACTCTTGACAGCCCATCAGAGATCCTAAGAATTTAATCTTTTTTCTTGGCTTTTCTATATTTCAAAATCTGAACAGTTTTAATATTATTTATGTTTCTTGGAAAGCATAAAACTTTATGCATTTATAAAATCCCTATAACTCAGAGGTCAATACTTTTTTTGGTTGGGTAACATTGATTACCACTTGGTTACTAGGTCCAGTTTACAAAAATACTTAGATCTTTAAATTTTTATGTGTATATTTTAATAAAATTTTCATTTAGTGCATGTGAAAAATGGAAGTGCAGGTTGTATGGATTTTTTCTAGATGAGGCAATCTAACGAAACAGAGCTAGTCATCTTCTAAATACCTAAAATTTTGTGCTAAATGCAATTCTCTAGATTGAAAGTAAGTTAAATTTTCTCTGCAATCATCTCAATAAGTTAAGTTGAAAACAAAATGCATGCTTGCATAGAAAATACTTGTCTGTCATTTTGAATAGATAGTTGAATCCTCCCAAATAATAGATAAATTCAGATGATATACACTCATGGTATAATTCAAATCCTTTAAATAAAACCCATTTCAGCCAAGCTGTTACTTATACATTTAAATTTTTATTGTAGCACACAAAAGTTTGAGTTTTGCCAGCATATCAGTATTATCTGGAGGATTAATCTTATTTTCAAAGCTGTTTCTATTGCATTTTCAGACTGTTGGAAATGCGCATCATATTTCTAAAGCTTACGTCTTTCCAATGTGTACAGTGGCAGAGACCAGGCGTACAGGGTGCCAGGTAATTTAGGGAGTTAGCAAACCATGAATTTTCAGCTTGAGCTACATTAGCCTGTGGTTCTATCCTTATAAAGCTCAAACCTAGCCTACTGAAAAAAGAAAAAAAAAAACAAACAAAACAATTTAAGGACATCAAATCCAAGAAAAGAAATCTATTAAAAAATTCCAATTACTTGGAAATAAGTTCCACTTTTTGTGCTCATGTAATGATTTAGAATAGACTGTCTTAATTGTGCTTGTTGTGCCCATGCCAGAGTCACACTAGGAAAAAATAATATAATATCAACACAATAGATACTAATGGACATTTTGGATGAGAGAAAATGAATCAGAATCAGGAATCAAGGAAGGAACTAGGGGTCTCTGTATCAGTCTAGTCTTTGCCAAGCAAAGATCCAAAGGCAACAGTGAATAAAACAATCATATAACAAGTGCAAAAACAATGTGTCATCGAAGTCAAGATGTTGATTAACACTATGAACTCTTTCTGGTAAATGAAGAATATTAGCTTGATCATTAATAAGCTTGTTAGAAAATTTCTGAGGATAATTTTTTCACAGAAAAAACTGAGAATCATAGAGTGTCTTTCCTTTTTACAAATGAAATGTTTGGAAACTTACAAATGAATGGTATTTTTACCAATGGTAAGAAATAGCTATAGAACATGAAAACTTATACATATTGGCACTTTTTTGGGGGGATTTTTTTTTACTGAGGATTATTATCACAAAAGCCATTAAAATAACTCAGTTATCACATGTTTTTAGATTAGTATTTATTTTCAAATCACTTCAGATTTATAGAAAGTTTCAAATACGGTACACAAAGCTGTCAAATATCTATAATAACCAATTCCCAAAGTTGTTGATATGTTACTCACTGCATTTGCTTTGCCATTCCCTTCATATGTATACATATTATTTTTGGGAAACATTAAAAGTTGTAGACTCATACTCTTTTACCTCTAAGGATTAGCTGTTTACACCAAGAACATTACCTCAGTACAATAACATATGGGCATTAATATGCATTAATATGTATTACTAATATACAGGTCTTAACTATGTTTTCCAGTTGCCACAGTAATTTTTTTATGGAAAATTTTTCAGTTGTCAAAGACTGCATATTTGCATTTGTGTTCATGATGATGAAGAAATTTCAGTCTCTGGTAGTGTGGACAGCCACACCACATGTCTACTACATGAATGTGACATATTACAAGAATGCAGGTTATTGTTTGGAGGAATAAAGTTCAATTGTGTTTATTTCAGGCATACTTGAGACTCAACTGAAATCATCAAATTTTGAAAAAAGTGATGCTGTTTGATTCTCAGGTTACCAAAATAACAAACATATTTAAAGTAAAATCAATTTGAGACTATTTTTGCTCAAAAGTAATTAGGAGGAAATTACAAATCAGTCATTTATTTATTCATTAATAATAATTATTGGAATTAGGTCTATAATGATCACAAATTGAGCATTTGCAATAACTAGGCATTATTGACTACATTCTCTTTCTCAATTGTTTTTGATGGTTCCTTTCACATGACTAATTGGGTATCACTAGTGAGGGCCTAAGTTAAGACACCATTATTTTGAAACTGACAATTTCTAAATCATGTTTCTTTTCTTTTTCAATTTATCAAAGACAAAGGCATGGATTAGTGCTAGGATGCTTTTCTCTGTTTTCTTTCTTTCAGTCTATGAACAAGTGGCAATTTTTAGAAATTTTATTTAAAGTTTCAAATAATTTGCTAAATTCTTATGGAAATACCTTCCTAGAAACACATTCCGAAATTATCAGATATTTAAAACCAAGAAAATCATAAGTGGAAACAGAAAAACAGCATGAATGTAAAAAAAGAAACAATTTTGAATTTGTTATATATTAACCTACTGAGTAAAACTTTAAACGTTATTGAAAGGATAAATTGACAGGTTGGATAAGGAAAAAAAATATTCCCAGTTATGTTTGGTAAAAAAACCCACTTTAAATATAATGAGCCCCCCAAATAAAATATATACAAAACTCATAAGGAATAAAAGAGAAGAGATCAATTTTGAATTTTAAGTTCTGACATTTAAACAGTTTGGAAGGTGTCACACCTCTCCTTACAATACGACAAAAATGTTGACAAAACTAAAATGCAGCAATTTTTCTTGGATCCTTTGGAGAATTGCAACCTCTACTCTGAGATCTAGAAATAAATAATTAAAGAGAAACATGATCCAGATAGGTTTGTTTTCACCTGGTGTCTCTGGAACTACAGGCAGATGGAAAAACTTCAGTGATGACTTTGACCAATTACTGGAGGTGGAATGAAGAGTCTTGAGGGAGGAGTAATTCCAGCTGCAGTCTTGAGAGACCCGTAATACCTGGCATTCTTGGAACCTCATCAGCTTTTCTTTCTCAAGAACCTTTGTGGTTTATGGCAGAGAAAAAGAAAAATAATCATTTTTAAATACCTAAAGGATGCTCTCTATGTGAAGTCCTATTTGGCAGAAAAAAAAAAATTATCAAAGCCTTCTCCAGTCTGGAGTTTGAAAAATGATACAATGGCTGTCCTCTCACCCAAGAACTAGATTTGACTGAAAAATGTCATGATCACTTCTCAGGGACACAAGACCAAGAAAATAATAAAATTGAATCCTAGGATTATAAATGTTCCCCTCCACATAGATTGAAATTTAAAATGCCAATAATTAAAGTACCATAGATTTAAATGACAGAGTATAAAGCATATATTTGATAGAAGATTCCTAGATATTGAAATTGGGTACAAAAGGGGCAAAAGCTGCCAATCAACAAGGCACAGGAAGAAAAAAAAAATATTTAAAATGTATTCTGCCAGTCATGTTCCCTTAGGTTCTTCCACCCACGCAGAGTAGTTACCAGACAAATGCAGTTAAACAACAGGGTTTTATGAACAAGGTAATTCAGCAGGAAAATGAAAAGTCCTCAAAGCCACAAAGTGGTCACTTATCTTACCCCAGTCACCATTTTCAGTCCTAAAGTTTCCAAAGACACATTTCCAAGATGGTGCCCTTTTCCCCTCCAAAACTGAAGCAGGCACTGCAAAGTCCAGTCTCTCCAGTATCTTCTCTTCGCTTCTTTTCCAGTGTTCCGAGCTGCTCTGCTTCTCCAAGGCTCTTCAAATTTCTTCCACAATTGCTGATGCACAAATCAGCTTTCCAAATTCCTGGGCATCTCCAGGTACCAGCTCATTAAGCCACCTTGCTGCAGTGCCACACTTTGCATGTTGGCTACTCTTCTGCCAGTCACCATGGTTTCTTGCTACCATTGGCTCATTCTTCCAGGGGGCTTGCCCTGGCCAGGCTATGTGAGCCTATTCTCTCAGTCCACCGTTCTTGTCTCTCTCCTTCCTTTCTCTTAAACTTGCTCCTTCCTTTTATTTGCCTTTTGGCACTTTTCTTCTTGCATGTCTCCCTCTCAGACCCCACCCACCAGAATATTTTGGTGCCAATACAATTTTCAACTGTATCACTCACAACCCTGAATCAGTATGATATGATGAAAATAACATTTTACTTCTATTATCATTTTCTCCCAAGTCCGTAACCCCAGTCTAGTCATGGAAGAATGATAAACAAATCCTAAGTGAGTTTGTATTCTAAAAAAAAATACCTTGGTACTCTTCAACATTTACAAAGTCACAGATAAAAGCAGACTATTGGCCCCATGACTAAATATAATATTGTACTTGAATAAGATCTTGGGGCCAGAGTGAGAGAACAACATCTAAGGAAATGTGAGTTAATATGAACAGTTAATAATGACATTCAATAGTGTTTCCTGTTTATGGCAAATATACCAACTAATATAAAATATGATTTACATGGCAACCATCCCAATCCAGACAGATTCACCATTGGTTCTTGCAGCGTACACAAGAATTTTGGAGCTCTTTGCACTATCTTCACAGAATTTTTAATACTGAACAGGGGAATCTAGCACTCAGGGAAATAGCAACCTAAGTCCCCCTTCCAGCAGAGTATGCATGCTCATGTTCTGTGGACTTAGGTGTGTACAATCATGTAGAGTGCACAATATCACAAGTGCTGATCATAGAGTCTAGTGGTGAAAGAATATGAAAAACCCTGATGACTCATTTACCCTCCACAGGGGAAGATGAATATGGGTGATAGGATGAATCTGTACTGATTGAGATTTTTCTATATATTTAAAACAAATGTAAAAGAAACTTTTATTCTATAACTATAGTAAAAATGGGAAGCGAAACAGGTGGTAAATAAAATTTTAACCAAAATGAATATTTTAATGACTTTTCAAAACACCAGATAAAAGATGAAAAAGACAGTCTTTAAGTAGGAGGTCAAGGTTAACTTGTGATAAAGAGGATTAGTTCCTTCACTAACTCCCAAAGGCATAATTGCAGAACAAATATCTTGTGATGAGATCCCTGATGCCAACAGCTTGTTCCAGATGAGCAGAACCTTGGCATGGAAAAGTCACCAATTTATCCGACATTTATTCATCTCTAAACTAACGTGGTGGCTGATCATAATATCAGTGGAAATGAATTAAGAGAAAAAAAATGTGCTCTTTCTGGGATAAGACATGTAATATAGCAACAGTGGACTTAATCTGCAATCCTCATTTCTATTAGTTTATATGCAGTTTATATCTTCTACTTCTTCTTTTCCTACTGTCATTTCTACTTGCAAATTATATATATATTTTTTTCCAAACCTGTCTATCCATACCAACAACCAGAATTTTCTTCCACTTTTGTACACATGATCCTATGAAAATCAGCTTATAAATTGCAATATTACTGCTCCATCCATTACATTTGCCTCTTGTTCAATAAGTTTACCCACATAATTCTGTTGACCCAATCTGACCTCTGACAAGCAATATCATTTGCTCATCATGCGGTACTATAAATAATTTTGTTTTTTAAATTATCTTACATATTCCCTATATTTTAACTAAAATTCCTTAGACTTACAACATTCTTTTACAGTGCTATGCACATATCCATCAGCTGATGGAAAGATGACAAACATTTTAAAATTATATTTTAATGCATATGTAAAATCTGTTCAAATTTCAGAAATATCAGTTTCAACTTCAAACTTAAATGAAATTGACCTTTAATGAGATCATTGTGAAAAAGGCTGATATAAACGTGGGTGGGTTAGACCAGTAGTGTAAAATAATTAAATTCAGGAACTTTAATACAGCTTTTCTGTATAGCAATGACATGTAATTTTTTAAAAAATGCCTCACTGCTGTTGAAAGCAGTCTATTATTATCAGAGTACAAGTGAGCTTATGTTCATGCCCCTGTTTCCTACGCATTGAAGTGTCTTGCTTGTTCCTGACAGAATCTTAACCACATTTTTTATGTGCAGTTTTGTTAAACTTTCCACTCTGCAGATGCAGGATGTTACCTGCTGCAGGTGACAAATAACCTCTGTTATGATCTCTTCTTAAATGAACTTCCTCTCTTAATGACTACCCCTATTTATTTTTCTTTACATCCTGCTTGCTCGTTATTCACTTTCAATTAGGAGTCAGATTTCTTCTGGAGTTTAATTATTCCTCTGGTTGAAAATGATACATTAATTTGCTTATTAACTCTTTATCACCTTTTAAGTTCAATGGGCTAGGTACCATTTAGTAATTTATTTTTTGTGGTAGATGGTTGGTCTTTTACAAGAATTTCAGGAGTAAGTAAGAACGTGAGTGTTGTAGATTAAAACTATAGAGTTAGCTGGATATGCTTCACTCCCTTTGAAAGCATTCCTAGCACAAAAATTCATGTATCAAATGTATCCTAGTATCAAAGATTCATGTCAATTTAAACATATTTTGACTCAAACCACAAAATTAATGAAATAATGTTTGATTATTTTCTAGATTATTTTTTTCCTTCAAAAATGTGTACTGTATATAAAATATTGATGGAAAAAGTTTATTCATAATCTCCACTACTGTTTAGAATCCCAATCAGCAATAAAAATCTGTCTGGTCATGATTTAAGCTTAAAACTAACTTTGTATTGCTATTTGCATTTTTTAATTTATATAAATTTCCCATATATATATATATATATATTTTTTTTTTTTTTTTGAGACTAGGTTTTGCTATTTTTGCCCATGGAACCACAGGCTCATGTTGCCTGGGGTACCACGGACTCAAGCAATCCCCAGACTCAGCTTTCCAGGTAGCTGGGATTACAGGCACATACCACCATGCCCAGCTATATTTTTTGGGGGGGCTAGGTCTTGCTACATGCCCCCGGCGGGACTTGAACAGCCCTAGCCCCGGCTGCTTCATAGGCTGAAGTTTACAGGCATGTGCCACTATGCCCGGCTCCCCCAATATTTTAAATGAGTTTAAAAGATAGAATTATGAATGCTAGACATTCTTTTAAACTAAGACAAGTTTTAGTTTTATAGAAAAATTGCCTGGATAAAATTTTAATGAAACTGCAATAGAGTTTATTTCACGGCAATAAAAGTCAGATACGTATGGCAAACACACAGTCAACATTATACTTAAAGCTGAAAAACTGAAAGCATTTCCCCTAAGATCAGGATAAGACAATACAAGAATGCTCATTTTTACCACTACTATCCAACATAGTATCGTAAGTCCTATCCAGAGCAATTAGACCACATAAAGAAAAAAGAATATAAATTGAAGAAAAAAAATGAAGCTATCATTATGCACAGAAGACCTGAGAATATATAAGACAATCGAAAAGATTTTACCAAGAAGAGGTTCATATATACTAAAAGATTAAAGTGGACATGCAAAATCAATACATATCAAAGCATGTTTCTGTATGCATATGTTTCTGTACATAGGAGAGAAAAGTTAAAAAAATAAATAATTCTAATTACAATCACATCGAAAATAGTGAAATGACTAGAAGCAATATTAACAAAAGTTGTGAAGGGCCCATACATCAAAACTAAAAGACATTATCTAAACAAAAGAAGACACAAAGAAGTGGGATGATAGCCTATTTTCATAGATTGGAAAAGGAGCATTATTAATATGGCCATAACCACCTTAAAAAATTTACAGATTGAATACAATAGCTATCAAAATCCCTGTGATCATTTTCAATGCAATAATACAATTTCAAATTTATATGAAATCATAAAAATTCCTAAAAACAAAATAAAAAAGATACCATTCTTTCTGGCTTCAAACTACACAGAAAGAATAATCAAAAACTTTATGTTATAAAACAAAATACATATATAGAAACACAGATAAATGGAATAGGACATACAGTCCTGAAATAAACCTAAATAGGGATAGTTAATCTTTGAAAAGAAGGACAAAGGAGCATTGACCATACAACAGAAAATGAAAACCTTATTCACAAATGGTGTTGGGTAACTTAGGTAGCCATATGCAAAACAAGATACAGCAACAACAAAAACTCCATATAAATAATCTGTTGAAATTAATCAAATACATATGTAAGAATAAATAAAACAGGTGACATACTCCTGGACATCAACCCATCAACCCTAGGACTATATAGCCAACTAAACAAATAAGACTGATAAAACTATAAAGCTTTTGAACTATCAAAGAAACCCAGCATAAAATTAAAATGCAGCATTAGCATCACATGTCTTACAAAGGATATGCGGTCTTATATATCCCAAACTGTTATTTAAAAATCATACAACTTAACAACACAAAAAGAAAATTCAATTTAAAAAAGCTAAATGGACACTTGTCAAAGAAAAAGACAAACAGCTTATAAACACATAAAAAATATTTAACACCATTAATCATTTAAGAAAACACAAATTAAAATCACAATGAAATTGCAATATTGCAAGTATATCTAAAAGATTGAAAACAACAAATTTTGGCCAGGATATAGAGAAAAAGGAACACTGATCCAACATTAGAAGGGATATAATTGGTACACCATCCTTGGTAATAGTTTGGAAATTCTCCAGAAAAAAAAAAAAAGAAAGAAAGAAAGAAAAGACTGTATGTAACTAGTACTATACCTTCTAACTATTTACAAACGGTATATAAAGACATTAATACAAAAACGTATGAATGAACATATGTTAATTGCATTTACAATAGCAAAATCGTGGAACCTACCCAAATGGCCACTTGTGACACACAGCTGAATAGATTGTGGAATATACATTCAAAGAAATACTAACTGCTTACCTATTTAAAAGATGAAATAGTATATTTTTTGAAAAAAAAAATGAATGTTGAGGTGATTATACTAAATAAAATAAGTCAGAAAATGAGAGAGGTGAATTCACTCATAAATATCCAGAGAAAAATACCAAAAGGTGACAAGAATAATTCTTAGACCCGGTAAAAAAGTATATTGATTACCATATGAAAAGAGAAAAATGAAAATGGGGTAGAGGAGGGATAGTGATAAGAGTTGTGACAGTGACTATTTGGTGTATGAGGAGTCAAATGTGTGCATATGGAGGTGTATGAAATTGTACTACCAGATTATAAAGTTATGTAAATGACTGAGCAAATCATTAAAATTTGAGTTAAATTGGATTACAGAGAATTTCTTTATTACTCTATTCCCAGTTTCTATTATTAGCATCTTGCAATAATAGGCACATTTGCTTAAATTGATGAGTGACTATCTGTAGAATATTATTAAACAGTCATACCTGATCAAAAAATCAAAGGTATAATGAGAAAAACAAGTCTTTTCCTCATATAATTGCTGGAAAAGTAGATATTTAAGTCAAGAAATTGAATCTAGACAGAGATCTTATCCTAACCCTAAAATTATCTCAAAATGTATCATTGACTTAAACAAACTTATAATATTCTTAGAAGATAAAAGAAATGAAAAACTGAATGAACTTGACTATGACAGCAACATTTAGATATAAAACCTAAGAAGACATACTAACAATATGTAATGATTTATATTTGATAATGTAGTGACTAAATATGAAATATATGATATAGGCAAAAGAATTGGTTGTATCAGACTGATTTTAGATATTTTAGTGCAGCACATTCCCTTGAGAATGGGCAATTTCTTAGGTAACAGTATATTATTACATGGTTACTACTTCACCTGATCATTGTTTAATTATTTGTTCCTTCCTTCTTTTATTCCTCTCACCTTTCTTTGTTTACCACTCCAATAAATTAGATTCGTGTTTATATTATAGTCTCCATGTTTGTATAATCTGGAAGATGTTCAACTTTATAGAACGTCTAGGAATGTACACATTTGGTAGAAAGTTGGATACAATGGTTGGATACAATTGTTGGACTCCCTATCCATATTGATATTATTCCTAAGTGGGAAATACATGTGTGTGTGTGCATACATATGCATAAATGTAAGTTAGTTCTATTTTTCTGGCTTTATGCCAAACACTAAGATTGGTAGGAGGAGTAAGACTGAATACTAATTTTGGAATTTGGGTAAACTTGTAATGCAAATAAATTGGAAACTTGTGGTAGGGAATAACTTAATTTGTCCAGATGAAAGCAATTTAGGGAAAACTTTAATAGATTTTCAGATCCAGAAAGTGAAATGTCTTTGTTTCAAAGGTACTGACCAGTATTTACGAAATTTAGAAGCATTACTAGTGAAAATGTACATTATTCTAGAAAAACTTAGTCCTAAATCTTAATGTTGAAATAAGGATTTCAATCACATTTTTATGTTTCTTCATTTTTATGATCTTATTTTGGGCATTATACTAAGTGTAGAAATCCATTATAATTGCAATATTCCTTTCTAACATGTTTACAAACACAGTGGATGTACCTAAAAATATGTTATTCAATTATCATTATAGATTATTTCTTTATATTTTATTGAAATCTGGAAGTATCAAACTACCAATGTTTTATAATTTATACCACAATACTTAGGTAAAAATGATAAACCTCCAACGTGTGATTTAAGGGCTCTATAGAATCTATAATAGGACAACACAGACAAGACTGATGAATGCACTTGAGCAAAAACATGAACTCCCTCACCTACATCTTGGGATTCCAGCAAATTACTGCCAGTAATGAACTGCAGGTACCTTTTGATGAATATTTGACTGTTTATCATTTTTCCCCTACCAATGTGACATCTCTGCTGATTACTTATATTAAGGCTAATTTGCAGCTGATCATCAGTCCTAGTTTCTTAATAAATGTCTCATTAAGTGACAGGAGCTGTCACTTTGCCTCCATGTTCCCACTTCCTAGTATAATCTACAAACATTTTTTTGGGGAAAAAAAAAACGACTGGTGGATGTCACAGGTGTCATTTGCAATCATGTTCTAATGCTTCAGAGGTGG
>PVHY01020086.1:0-26179 GCA_004024945.1 Uropsilus gracilis | reverse complement strand
ATTGTCTTCTGCAGAATATAGGAGAAGGGGGTGGTGGTCCCTCCTGGGGGCTCCCCCCTTTTCAACAATTCCATCCCATGCCCACCTCTCCACACGCATTTGAATCGTTAAATTGATTATGATCCCGGTGGCTGGCACATCGCAAAAGATGAAAAGCTCCCAGAAGAAGGATGGGACTTGACAGATAGCTTGTTTGGGTACAGTGACAGCCCGTGCTATTCGGGTTCATGGAGGGAGCAGCAGACAGGGCTGCAGGTGTGGGTAGCCTGGGACTCAGGTGTGTATGCTGAAGCGTCTACTTGTCTGCCTCCCTGGAAGTGGAGGTGGCAGGAAAGTTGGTGCTTTGAATTGCAACTGTATGCTCCTAAGCGGACAGAATTTATTTGCTGTGTCCGCATCCGGGGTGCGCTGGCAAGAGTTGCCAACGAAGAGACCATCATGGAGGACACCCCAGAGCTTCATT
Organism: Uropsilus gracilis; assembly: GCA_004024945.1. Taxonomy (NCBI): domain Eukaryota; kingdom Metazoa; phylum Chordata; class Mammalia; order Eulipotyphla; family Talpidae; genus Uropsilus; species Uropsilus gracilis. The sequence continues at coordinate 25,716 of PVHY01020086.1, read as the reverse complement.
CGCAGATGTACGCCCTGTGCGTAGGCCTGTGAGAGGGGTCAGTATCCAAGGTCCAGGTGAGAACTGGGGAGCGGAGCTTTCTTGCTGGCCTGCACTTTGGGCACCAAGGCCTGGGGTGACTTTCTAACACCGAATTTCTAACACGGGGAGGGAGGGGCGCTTGTCACCGGTGTGGGGGTGGAGAAATGCCTTTCATTTTCCATTTGCAAAACAAACCCCTTCCGAAAGGCAGAGAGGTGGTGAGTTTGCTGGGCCTGGTCGTCAGGAAACAGGGTGGAGGGTGGGCAGCTTGAAAGTAGCAAATCTTTCTGCTCCCCCCTCCCCCCCCAGTCCTCCCCCAGCTAGCTGGGCATGCTTTTTCCTTCAATGACCAGAGGGCAGGCCCCACGGCTCTAGAGCCCGGTCCTCCTTCCCATTCCTCAGGAGGCGAGGACCTGGGGCGAGCGCCCGATTCCATTCAAGTCTCTCTGGCTCACGCTCTCTCCCCCTCCCCAGCTCGATTCTGTCACTTTAAGTCCAGCCTCTGAGAGATAGCCAATCGGAGCCAAACCATACATCAGTCTCCCAGCCTTAAAGCTACAGTAGGGTGAGTGGGAGCAAGCCTCCGGTGCCCGCGCCTCCTCCGCGGCTCCCCGTCCCCGCCGCCGGCGGGAGTGTGTGCGTGAGTGGGAGCGCGGGGCTGTGCGCGCGCGGCTCCCTGCCGCCTCTCGCCCCGTCGCGGCGCTTGCTCCCACTCTGCCTTCTCGCGCTCACTGTGCCCCTGGCCGGACTCGCACCTCGCCCGTGCCCTTCACTCGCTCTTCCGCGTGATTTCCCCGCCGCCTTTCTCTACCAACTGGGAATGCTAAAACGGGACTGATGGACGTGTCAGAACTCTGCATCCCGGACCCCCTCGGCTACCACAACCAGTAGGTGCTCCGCTTCTTGGCGTGTCTGTCTGTCCCTCTGCCTGTCCCAATGTCCCCGTAGTGGGTGTCGCAGTTCTTCTAGGCATTTTTGAAGTGGCAGGGACCTGGGGGTACTTGGGGGACTTCTGAGGAGAGCCGCACGCTTCCCGGGTTTCCTGCCGGATCCTAACTTCTCCCGCACCCCAACTTCTCCCGCACCCCCTTTTTAAAAATCCTCACTCTTAGGTGCGTTTTCTCATTCACTTTTTCTTCTTTTCTGACCTTCCACCACCGCGAGCAAACACGCGTTTCAGTAGACTGGGGAGGCGCAAGCCCCCAAACAGGTGCGGGGATGTCGCGAGGAGGTCCTATGCGGTGCTAGGAAGCTTCCCTGTGACTTGAACTTTTATTTCCACGCTGGGGAACAAAACTGATGCGGGCGAGGGCGCGAAACCCGACTAAGGCGGCGGTTTGGAAACTGCGGTCCCAGCGCGGCGCGCGCGCGCCCCGCGAGCTCTCCGTGGGGCACCCCGAGGGAGCGCAAGCCGCGCTGCCAACTCCTGGCACTCTGGGGGTGCGGACAACCCGGCCGGCGGCGCTGCGTCCCGCACGCGCCTCGAGGAGAGCTCGCGTCCCGCCGGGCGTGGAGGCAGCCGGCCTGGCGCGGCGGTGCAGCCAAAGTTGGTTCTGGGCTTTGGGGGGGCAGCGCCCAGCGGAACCGGCGGGGGCTATGTCCGTGCCCTGGGGCGGCTTTGCGCTCGCCTGGCGGGAACCCGGGGTTGTCTGAGCCGCGCGGGTTTGGACCGCGCCGGCGTCTGCTGAGACCCGACTCCCAGGAACTGCCCCGGGCTTGGGCTGCACGGAGCGCGCAGAGTGGAGAAGTGGCGAACTCAGCCTCCCACCCACCCACCCAAAGGCGGGGAGCTGCACCGGCACCCTGCCCGGGCTCTCCGGGGGCCTGCTCCGGCCACCTGAGGTAGCCCTGCGAGTGCCCTCCGCGGTCGCGTCGCCGCCGCTCCTGACCCGGGACCTGGCCCGGCTTCCCCTCGGGCGCTCAGCGTCCGGCTGCGCCCCGGGGTGATCCCCGGCTTCTAGGTGCGGGCGCGAGGAGTGGCCCCTCAGACCGCTTGAGGTAAAACCGATAATAATGGCAGCGATGAAGACGCTCGATTCTCGGGGACTTGCTTAACTTTGTGCTTTTCTTCCTTTTTTTTTTTTGGAGGCAAACTAAACTAACAAAGACAGTTCTAGCACCAACACTCATTTTTGTACCACTCGCCCCTGCCCCAGAGAACCACAAACATTTTGGATAACTTAGGGTTCCAGCAAGTGCTTAAACTCTCTCTCGCAGCGAGGATGACCTCCACCTGGGGTGGATCACGTCTGCGAGGAGATGACTACACAGCGTAGTCTCCAGCTGCTGCCCTGACCGGGCTGGCCACCTCCATGACCTTTTTGGGTCTCGTTTTAGGATTTCTCTGGCCAGAGGATCCTTTAGCCACCGCCAGAATGCAGACAGTGTCAGAAGAAGGTGATGGAATTGGGTGATAAGGGAAATTCTTAATTATAATGATTCAGATTTCCATCAGCTTGAAAAGTGGCTTTTTATTCTCTTGAAAGGTTACAGGGATCTCAGCCATAGGGTGGGTGGGGGTGGGCGGTGCCATCCACTGCCATCCACTGCTCTGTCTTGAGGCGGAGTGCGGAGTCAACCTAAAGAAAGCTCTCTGGTGGGTAAGTGAGGCTGTGAATAATGTTTGACCCTGGTGGGACATTTCCTCACATAAAATTATCAGCACAACAAATATTGGATATTTTAATTATTTAGGTTCCCTCTCTCCAGAGGTGACTTTTTTAGTTGGACTTGAAATATATCTCTGTATTTGTTCCTGGCTGAAGTCATTGGCAATAAATATGAAAATTTGTATGGGGGAAGTACGTTCTTCCATTACGTCCACCAGGAAAGCAAGGAGAGATGAAGGATTCCAGTGCTGCGTAATTCATGGAGTTGAGGGCAACTGTGGCCTGAGTTTGAGGAGAAATACGGGTGAATAGGAACTGTCAGGGAAGCAGCCAAAGGGAATGAGGAAACCGAGGTCCTGGGTATCTGGGAAGGGTTTGATGAGGAAATCATTTATAAAGCAGCCTGACAGGCGCTTGGACTCTATCCTTCCTGGTTTCTTTGCAAAATATTAGCTTCTTACTCCATGCGGGCACAGGAAAAACCAGAAATATACCTGCTATTTCCACTGAGGAACTAAGTGTTCTGTGAGATGCTGTTTCTCTAAGCCCAGAATGTGCTGGGCGGTAGCCCCAAGCATCAGTGAGCCAGCCCCATATACAGATGTGTGCCCCCAGCCCCAGGCAATGAAGGTTTGCAGCTCCTGTGATATAGGGGTGCAGAATCCCAAGGACAAGCTTGTTGCTATCAGTGGCTGGTGTGTGTGTGTGTGTGTGTGTGTGTGTGTGTGTGTGTGGCAGGTTAGGGGGGGTGTGTCTTTCTGACCTCAACCTGGAGTTTCATGAAAGTAGCTGGCCACAGAGTAACAAAACAGAGGACTGGATTTTTGGTTTATGGGAGGAAGAGTAGGATGGATGTTTCTCAGGGAACCTGTACATGAGCATGTTCTTGAGGTGGAGCTCGGTATACATAGTTCTACCCGTGTGGCTTCATTGACATTCCTAGACTTAAGAAAACCCAAGACTGTACAGACTGTGCTTGAGTGAGAAGGAAATCTCCAGACCTGCTTCTCACCTGCTAACATACAGGGAGCATTTTTTTAGGGTGTTAGTGTCAGTCTCACTTTCTCAGGTGAGAAATAGTCTCACACACAAACACACACACAGATACATCTATCTGTACCTTCATACCTTTTTCTCCTTCATTTTCATTTTCCTGTAGCTACCCCTGTAGGTGACTCCATTACCATTTCTAATCAATATTTTATGTACATATATAATCAGCCAGAGTGGGGGTGGGAGCGCTGGCCTCCTTGTGCCGGTGTGCACATGTGTCCATGACAGGACGAGCTGGAAACCCTTGACACCAAACCCAGGGAGAAGGGAGGGCTACCCCCCAACCGTCCTATAACCACTTTGTCGTTGTTAAAGAAACAAAGAACAAACTGTCCCGAAGGTAAAATATGTGGGTTCACACGTAGGAAAAATGCCACATGGTAATTCAGAATCAGTGACCCAGAGAAAAACAAAGGGGGAAATTAATTTTTAATGGTACATTTAAAAATAAATCAGAGTGAAGACATTAGCCTGGGTTTCGCAAGGGAGGGCCTCCAGGAGATAAAGCTTTCTGTGCGTGCTGCCCTTCTGGAGGTGTGGGCGGCTGTGGAAAAGGATAGGGTGATAGGAGGCTGGATTTGTGCAGCCCCCCAGGCCATAAACCAGGAGGAAACATTAGGTCAACAGGGAGGCCCAAGTCCTGGGAAGGCCCTTTCCAGTTCAGTGAGATTCTGGTAACTGGAAATTTCCTCTTGGAGCTTATTATTTTCCCGGCTCCCTTCATTTTACAAACAATTGTCTGTTCTACTAATAATTAGGACATCTGACAAGTTGTTTCTTAAAAATATTTAAAAAATGAAGAAACAACCTGACCCTCCAGACAGGAACCTTTTCATTCTATCGATTTGGAGTAATCAATAAATATTCCATTTAGTCTGCAAGAGGAGGAACAGAGGGGACTTTCGGGGAAAGCGCTTCGGGGGAAGTGGCTGTGATAGAGATTTCATGTCACAACTCTGCCTTCTCAGAATGCCCTGACCTAGCCCAGGGGTCCTTGGGACTTTGCCCTGAATGGGTGATTCCTGATCCTTGGACAGCTGGCCCATTGGTTTTAAAAGCTAATGGAAACTCATTGAAAAAGTTTGCCTTCCTCCTCATTCCCCTGCAAACAGCTAGTTTCTTTTGCGTATGTGGAATTCAACAGAGCTGTCCCAATCTAGCCTCTCTGTTTGGGGGAGAGAGAGGTCTAGCGTGTGTGTGTGTGTGTGTGTGTGTGTGTGTGTGTTGGCAGGTGGGCGATGGAGTTGGGTGTGTGGATGAGCAGGGTGCACAAAGAGGGAATTCGGAGGACGGTGTAAGGGTTAGACAGGAGTCAGGATGCTTTCAATGTTCTGCAGTGTCCCCTCTTTACAACTTGCTTCCCAGAGCTGTCGGTGGGTCCTCAACATGATTAAAATTCCAGTGTTTCTACTGGGAGGGGAGGGAATAGCAAATGTTTCAACCATACCCCACTCTCCCAAGGTTAAGACTAATGCACACCGTGTTAAGACTAATGCCCCACATGGATCCTTTCCCATACCTACCTGTGATCCTAATGCTCTGCCCCTCCCAGGAGTAAGGCCCTGGTCAGCTTGACCAGCCTTGCCCAGAACCAGCAGGACTCAACCAGCGCTGCTGGGAGCATCTTCCTTAGAGTCTGGTAGCTCTTTTCTGAATGGTCCAGGGGGACCCCGTTCAGCTTGAGTGCTCAGTCTCTGGTGCCCACCGTAGTCACTGTAGTTTCTAGAGGACATATGGACCCAGGAGGGGGCCTGTGATTGTGGGGTCCACAGCACTATAGCCCACATGCTTGTCCTTGCAGCTGTTCACTGATTTCTAGGAATGAATCAAAGATCATTTTAGCCCCGTTAGTAAGGGCTGGTGACCTGTGACTAGGCTTCCTCTCTGGTGAGTTTCCTCTTCCTCAGCCCCGGCCACTCAGACTTCAGGAACCATCGTTTACCTGGTTATTCCACAGAGGAGGGGCCCACAAGCTTCCCCTGGCCCCAGGCTCCCCTGGTATGGCTGGGGTGCCTGGGGCGGGATTGCATGCCCCATGCGCTGGTGTGGTCTGGTCCCTGTGCAGGGAGGTTGTGGTATTTATAATTGCAAATGTAATTAGCAGACCAGCTCTGGGGGACTGGGATGCTCAACTTCTCTGCACATCACGGTGACCCCTGTGATGGCTAGTCGGGCAGATTAACCCTCAGCGGGCCAGCCAGCCCCCTGCCTCTGGTGAGGCTGCTGACCTTTCCCTGATAATGACAGCCCATCCTGGGTCATCCCTGGCAGGCCAGGCTCCTTCCTCAGGGGTTGTCAGGGCAGTGAGTGGGAGAGTGGTGGTGGTATTGTTAAGGTTTCCTCCTTAGGCCACTGGGCAAGTGACCCTGGCTTCTTGGAGAAGAGTGACCCTATACTGCAGGCTGCTCTGGGCATTTCCTTCCTCACTTTCCCGGACACGCTGAAAGAATGTGATGGGAGACACCGGGTGCATGCTGGCCTGTGGGAGAAAGCGGGATCTTCAGGGGGTGCCTTAGGACTCCAGCAAGGTGCCCGAGGCCCAGCGGACAGTGGGAAGTAATGACCGCTGGCCCAGATTCTGTGGGTGAGCTGCGGGGCCACCGGCTTGGGGAGGAAGGTTCACTTGGATGTATGAGGAGGCTGCCATGGTTAAGCGTGGCTCAGTTTGTTCCTGGGAACTGAAACCTCCGACCAACCACCCAACAAAAGACACTGGAAAGCCGGACGTGGAAACATGAGGCCGTGGGGGCTTTTTCGTCCCGTCTGCTCCTGCGAGCATACTTGGACCTGTCTCTGGAGTCCCTTTCTGCTCTGATCAGGATTAGATTAGAAAGGATCTTAACAGCACCTTTGTTTATAGGCAATGGCTTAAGGGAGTATCAAGCCCTTTCTTGTCGCTGTGGAAGCCCCTGTCAGAGAGAATATCTCTCTGAACCCCGAAACATCAAAAGCTGCATCTGTTCCTAAGAGAGATTTCACCAAGGAAGGTCTGTGTGTGCAAGAGTGTGTGTGACTGTGGGCATTCCCCTTTAAGGTGGGGGCAACCAGGGACTGGGGGCTCTGCTGTTTAGGAGATGCCCTACTGTACCTCTCACCTGTCTGGGGTCAGGTCAGGGCATGGCCACATTCCTACAGGGGCTGCTGAGACTTGGGGTTTTTCCATGGCGACACAGAGGGACTGGGGAACTGGCTGTCCCTGCGGCTGGAGGAGCTCCGTGTCTCTGCAGAGGCTCTTCCAGCTTTGGGGCCTGAGCAGTGCCCGGCACTCTGGAGAGGCAGGGAAGGTGCCTGGTCTCTGGGATAACAGATGGCTGTGCTCGGAGGAGCGCTCTGCTCCAGGTCCCTGACTCCCCTCTCTCCCTGGATCTGGTCATTGACAGGCTGGAGCTTAGAGGGTCAAATGTTTTCTGAAGTCAAAGAAAATCAGACTGGCTAATCTGCTCATGGGACTTTTAGTGTGGAATTGAACAAGGTGGGGAAGAAAAAAATCTTTGTGCTAAACATCTTACTCAGAGTGTGTGAGCTGCAGTTAAATGCAAAACAAAGTTTTTTCTAGGGATTAGAGACATAGTCTTCCCATCTTCATCAGACTGTGCTTTCTAATCTGTCTACATTTTCAGTCCCCAGGAATTCTCCCTCCATCCCCCTCCCCCTTAGGACTTTAAAATATTCTGTTCAATATTGCCATTCAGTGTCCTCGGGTTGAGCCTTTTCTGGGAATGGTTTTCTGAATAATGTTATTTTATTTCTCAATGTCATTTCATGCAGAGGTCAAAAGGCAGTTAAAGAAACTCTGACAGGGTTTTGTTTTTAATCTTCGGGTTTCAAATGTGATCAATTTTCATTTAAAACTGTATCAGGGTCCTCTCCTGCCAATCACAGCGCACTCAGCCTCACCTCTGACCACCAGGGTTTACGGAAATGCTGCATCGAAAACTGCATGCATGTGAAGGGCCCAATTAGAGTCCAGCTTGCTGGAAAACTATGAGTTTCAAAACCCCAGATGCTGAGTGCTATTTTAACTACACCGTCTTTTTTTAAAAGTGCTGGAATTAACTTAAGTTCATAAATAAGTTTCTTAGTTTCTTCTTCTTGTTATTCATTTTTTTAAATTTGAATTATAAAAGAGGTATAATGTTGGCATTCTTACCTGGTGTGTATTTTTTAAAAGGTACCTGAGAAAGGGATTTGGAACCTACTTTTCATGTGTTGTTATCTTGAGGGCTGAGAACAGGAACCACAGTGGAGGAGGCGGATGGGAAAGGTGATGCTTTAGATGAGATTTTGTTTTCTACAATGTAACATTTTCCTTTGTTTCCACATATTTATTTTTCTCTATTTTCATTCCAACTTACTCTAGTTGACTTTTGTCCATTTATCCCTCGGCAATTTTACACGTTTTGGTCCATGTGTGCACCTGTAACATGTATGAGTGTGCATGTGTCTGAGCTGTTTCCAGGGGCTGAGTGTCATCAGTCGAGGGAAGTCCCAGAGTGAAATGCCCATTTCTGGCCACTCTGTTCTGGTTCAGCCATCAATACCTTGATGGCCTGCTTGTGTTTTGGTGGAAATAAGAAGGGTAAAAAAAACCCTGTTAGCAGTTTCCAGGTTGGCTATGTTGGTTGTCTGAGGAACGAGGTAAGAGGGACTGGAGGGTGAGGATCTCTGGATCCCTAAACTTTATTCAAAGCCAATTTTCTATTTTCTCATCTTACCTGCTACTGCTCTGAGCTCTAGTTTGGTCTTGGTGATACCGAATAAATGAGCTGGTCTAGGCTTTTGTTTTTGCCTTTCTGATCGATCGGCAGAAAACCTTTCCCTTTGATGGTGAAATATCCCTTCGGCATGCACGCAGAGAGCAGTATTTATCCTTTTCTGTTTAGCTCTACTCTTTGTCACTTGTCTCTTGGGTGTGTTCACATTGTCTACCTAAGCAGTCACGCTAACAAGCTTTGGCAGAAAAAAAAACACTGCTTTTACAGAAATATTAGCAATAATGCAATGAATGTAATAATGATGGCAATGGTAATAACCTCTTGCAGGTTTTTCTCCCCCCAAAGAGCAAAGCAATTCTCATAAGCTGTTCTCTTACATTAACTGGACGAAGGTTGTATTGTTTTGCCTCCCAACATGACTATCTTACTGGGGACATAAAAATGCAAAGGGCTTCATTGCATGTCTGTATTTATGCAACATGGTAAAATCGCCTACTCTCAGAATACAGACGGGTCGTGGAGAATACCATGTTAGCGGCATGACCCTCCAGGTGTGTTGCCTTTGAGCTAAGAAGGGAGAAAGGATTCTTGCAGAGGATTCGGTGTCAGGGCAGACCCCACTGCCACCAGTTTCTGAGACCCATGTTATACTCGGCCTCCAGGCCCCCTCTCCCTCCAGCACCCTCATTCCTTGGTTCCTCTGGCCAAGTTCTCTGGAGAGGTTTGCAGTTCAAAGGCACACAGAGGACAAGGGGTTATGACTTGGCACATGTGAATAGCTGGGAAAAGAACTGTGTGAAGAGAGAGGCAAAGTCACCTCTCCACCCTTGATCGCCTTCCTGGCCATTGTCCCTGTGCCTGGTGCCTCAGCCTGTCCTCTGCAGGCAAAAATTACAGGGCAGGCACCAGAAGGCTGACCCTCCTGGATTTCCCGAACCCCTCCCCTTACTCCCAGCCCCTCTGTTCATTGCTTTTGAAATTGGCGCTGTCTTTGCTATTTCCTCTCCTCTTCCTCCCCCCCCCAACCTTGGAAATAGGTAGTTAGTTCACACACCAGCCTAATGGAATAGAAAGCTCAGATAGGACTATACCGGGGTCCCATGGCCATCTGATTTTTTTATTTCTACTTTAATATTCTCACTCAATTTTTTTTCCTCAGAAGAAAAAAACTCGGAAGCTTTGACTTGTTAATTGATTATTAACCGATTTAACAAACAAAACATCCTATTCCTCAGGGGGTCCAGCAAAGCCAGGTGGTTGTGCTTTTCTGGTCAAGATCTGCTTTTCCTCTCAACCCACGAGAAACGTGATAGCTTCAATTCCCTTGCTGGACTCTGCGTAAAAAAAAAAAATTAATTCATGAATAATAAAAACCAATCAGTCTTGTTGAGTTTAAGAAGGATTAAGAGAAAGGGTGTTTCTTCTCACTGAGAACATTTGGAATCTACATGTCATTTTCACTGATTATTGGAGGTGGATTGAATGGGGTGTTTGTTCACACAAATGAGCTGTTTGTGATCCGAAGTGTCTTGCCTCTTCATCAGTAGTAAGGTCAATTTACTGATGCCTGGAATGGGTTTTCCCACCCACTTCTCTCGCTCAATCCTATACCCCAAGCCTGCTACCATTCATTGAAAGCAAGGCAGTTTGCTGTGGAAGTGGCATATAGCCAGATAGCAACAGACTTGCCATAAGTCAGGTTGTTGATGAGATGTAATCCTTCTTGGTTTCCCTCCCCCTTTCCTTCCCTAGAAAGTAATTGACCAGAAATGTACATGACTTTTGAAGAACTACAGAAATTAGATTTGTAGATACTCTTTAGTTTCCACTGGTAGCATCTACCTCCTAAGATTGTTGTGAAGTTTAAACAGGTTATACACAAAGACTGGACACACAGTAGGCATGCATTAAGTACTCAGTATTATTACTTTTTAGATGTTCTGTTTTGGAAATTATTTCTCATCCCTCTGACATAACCTCACGACCACAGCTATTCTCAGGAGTGAGTTTGGGTGCTTGAGCTGATTGCTCTGTTTAACACTATCAGTGTGGCTTGGGTTTCCCTGTGTAACACAAGAGGATTAGAGAAGGAACTGCAGGTTGTAGCAGGCATGATGAAAAGGGAATTTCCTCTGAATGGATCCCTATGTGCTTCTAGGGAGAGCTGTCCAGCAAATATAGGACACTCAGTTATTTGGATCTCAGATGAACAATTTTTAGTATAGGTATTTTCCACGCAGTCTTTGGTAAATCTGGTGTTCCTACTCATTAAGTGTTCTTCTATTGGTCTGATGTGGAAACATTTCCCTTATTTTTTCTGCTTTTCACAAAGACCAAAAAGAACAAGTGTGTGTTTTGTTTTTTACAAGTTGTTTTTTAAAATGACTCTCCTTAACTTTTTGCAAATATTCGTTTGTTAAGGTGGCCTTGTCCTTAGAAGTTAGTGCCTGCAAGTGATTTTCAGATCTATTGACAGAGTTGCTATGAGGTAAGTAAATCTGCTGAGTGAGGTCCCTTAACATTGTACCCACAACTACTCAAGTTTATCTTAGGAAAGAACAGGGGTAAGCTGAGTTGTTCGTTTTTTTTTTTTTTTTGAACCTGAGGGGCTGAATGGGTCGAACTGGAGGCCCCCACAATTGAAGGTACCCTTGCTGCACCTTGGAGCAAGGCTAAGCCAGGATCTCTCCTCGCCTTCCCATCAGCAAAGGACGCTGACCCTTTGGAGACATTCCCTAGGAGGCTTCGAGGTAAACCACTCAGCTTAGTGTTAGGTGATGGAAGACAACGTACTGAAACTGAAGCAGAACCATCTAGGAGCATGGGTGAAATGGGGGGCTCACTGAACCCCAGCCCCTGCACTCACTCTCAGACTAGATAGTCACACAACCATTGTTTTAAGAGGTACCCGCCACAGCTCAGAGGATGGGAAGAGCTCTAGAGCCCCCTACAGGCGTTTGGTGACACTGCACCTCAAGGGTACCGGTCCCGGGACAGACCTTCCGCTGAGGGAAGGTGTGTGGAGCAGCCTGCAGAAACGCGAGATCTTGGAGGTGTGAGTGTAGACTCGGGCTTCAGAAGGCAGCTGTGGTTTTGGAACCGCCTCTCCGAGTCATGCTCCCTGCTCCTTAGCACTGTAGCTGCCTCCTGGTGTGATGCTGAACCCTTTCCAACCTATGCGTGCACGCTTGCATGCTCACACAAAGAAACAACCACTGCTTCCATGCCTGGTCCAACCTCCAGACATTTGCAAAGGGCTCATCCAGTGTGAGGAAAGCCCTCCAGCTGCTGCATTGACAGAAGTAAGCTATTTGGGGGGCGTCGTAGTAGCAATGGTGGTAAGCAGTTTATCGAGCACTTAGTATGTACCAAGCTTTGTCCAAGAACACCTCATGTATTAGCTCATTTCTTTCTCACAGCAAGCCTGGGAACCAGGTCCTACTACCATTCTCATTTCGCAGGCAAGTAAGCAGAGACACAGAGACAGTAGGTCACTTGCCCAAGGTCACACAGTCAGGATCCGTGGAGGCCCTTGATGGTCTGATCCATCTGAGTCTTTCTTGACCATTCTTGACCATTCTGACTCTCCCCCTGTATTTTTCCCCCATCCCAGGCCCTCCTCCCCTGGCCTCTTCACTGGTGCTCCACTGATTTCTAATTGCAAATCTTGGTGTCTCAGTCCCCTGCCGGACTTCTCAGGGATTCATCACACCAGCATATGCAGAGTCGGATTGCAGCATCGCACTCCAAACCTGCTCCTCCCCATGTCTTCCTGTCCCTCCCTTGACACAAGGACCCCCAGTCAAGGCATGAGGCTATCTTCAGTCTTCTCAGCCTGGACACCTTTTAGCTAAGCATACACCCCAGATCTATTCTTTCTTATTGCTTCTTCCTCCCCTCATGCCTCCTGCCTGGAAAACTTCTATTTATTCTTGAAAACCCTGCTCACATCATCCCCTGAATGAAGCCATCCTTGCCCTGACCCCTTCGGGGAGGAAGTAATCTCTCTTTGCAGCCACAATCCAGAACTGCCTGGAATGTAATCTGTTAGATTGGAACATGTGCTTATCTTTTTCCACCAGATCATGTGCCAGTACAGTATGAGTTCATGTCTCTCCCTGGCACAAACAGCAGCACCTGGCACAGAGTAGGTGCTTAATAAATGTTTGTGGAGCTAATCTAGGGGAATTGGGAATGGGTTAAGGAGAGCTTCAGGGAGCAAAAGGAGGTAGAGAGCCAGGCACGGTGGCTCGTGCCTGTAAGCTTCAACCTATGAAGCGGCCGGGACTAGGGATTGCGGTTCGAGTCCAGCCTGGGGCCCATAGCAAGACCTAGTTCCAAAAAATTAGCTGGGTGTGGTGGCGTGTGCCTGTAATCCCAGCTACCTGGGAAGCTGAGGCTGGGGATTGCTTGAGTGTGTGGTACCTCAGACAATGAGAGTCTGCGGTTCCACAGGCAAAAATAGCGAGACCGAGTCTCAAAAAAAAAAAAAAAAAGGAGGTAGAGAGTCATGGGAAAGCTGCAGGAGGGGCTGGAGCTGGAGTCTATTACTTTGTCCACAGGGCAGCCCTTGCTGGCCAACTGGGCATCTGTACCTTCCTGGGGCCATAAGTGCTATGATCACAGAAGCTCCAGCTCCATGTTGACTCAAGTCTAACTCCTGGTCCCCAGTGTGTCTTGGAACCAGCTCAAACTGGCTTGGGAGAGCCAGGAATTTTGTGAGCTAATGGTTAAACACAAGCGCTATTAGAAATGTGTCAAACATTCAGTCAAATACATTCTTCTCATCACTTATTTAAAAAAAAAACTATGTTAACTTTATGTTCTTGGAGTAATTTTATATCTAGGGTATCTGTACAGTAGGCAGGCAGGAGGCAGGTGTGTTTCTGCCCATGTCTTCCCTGTTCCACATCCATGTGGGAAGCTTGAAACCAGCCAGGCTGGGAATGTTCCCACCATGGGAACTGCAGAGGATACACAGCAGGCCCCCTTTACCCAGCCGCTACCCCCTCACCACAGCCCATCTGCATTGCATCCTACCCTGGAACCAGGGCCAGCAACTTGGTCTCCTTGGCCTCAGAGTCTGCAATAGCCATGGTTCCCTTTGTTGGTTTGCTGCAAAGATTGAGAATGAATAGACATAAAATCCTGGAAACAGAGACTGGTACATAGTAAGTGCTCGATAAATTTGACTCTTTTCAGTCTCTTCACTACTCCAAGTATGTCTATCCAAATCGCACCTGATAGATGACCTTCCAGAGAGCAGGATGTAAGTTTTATGCCCAGAGTGTGTGGCTGTTGCCTTTCCTTGTCGCATCTTTGCCCATGGGGTTTACTGGAACAGCTCAGAGCAGAAAGCAAAAAATGATGTTTTTCCAAGGGGAGAGGCCTAGTGGTGAGGATCAGGTCCCAGACCCTGTGGGGGAGCAAAAGCCTGGCAGTTGCCCCTGAGACTGACCAGGTGAGGGAGGACAGAGGTCAGTGGGGGAACAGAGCAGGTGCTTAGGATAGTCAAGGAGCCTGGTGCAGGAGGTTCTGTGGGTCCCTTCGACCAGGTGAAGGAGCAACCACTGTCCCTGAAAATTAGGGAGTGCTGCCAAGTGCCCTCTGACTTTGGAATTTGAGGGGTTTCTGGATTCTTCCCATGTGTGTGCATATCTGTAAGCTGCTTGAGTTGGGATTGCCTGGGCCAAGTGACCAATGCTGGGGAGGCCCCAGGCAGTTGAGAGGATCTGGTCTGCAGCTCCCAAGACAGCATAGTCCAGGAGAGGGCCAGAGTGTGCTGGAGCCCTCTGGGTTCCTCCTTGGCCCCCACAACTCTGGGGCCCTGGAGGAACAGTTATAGACTCGGACCTGTGACCGCAGGAAGCTCAACTCAGTGACACCTGTACATACAGTACCCGGGCCAGCCCAGTGCTTCCAGTGCTGAGTGAACTGCTGCCCCAGAGATACCAGACTATGGCTCGAGCTGCCCCAGCTAGCTGGGCCAAAGGTGTTTCTCGTTGCCTGGGCTCTTACTTCCTTCTCTAAATGCCTAGCCTGTAGAGAAATGCGCTTGCAATGACCTTGCCAGGAAGGAGAGTGACGCCTTCCTTGCCAGCTTTTCATGAGCGTTGTCCCTGAGTTCCTCAAGGGCCGATCTGGGTCTGATTCATTTGTGAATATACCGCACGGGGCCAGACATGGAGGCACCTTCAGTAGCAGTGAGGTGACATTTTGCAAACTTTTTGAGAAAATGTGTACTTTGGGCTAAGCAGTTGGTGGATCACCTGTATAGCAGTACAGGTTGTTCACTGACCAAGAGTGTCTGGGGGAATGGATAGGTGATGTCTGACCCTAATTCATGTTGAGGCCCATGTGGCAGAGAGCAGAGAAGGTGAGTAGCTAAGGGGTTCAGGGGTTGAGGAGGGTCCCAGACCCTGATTTCTGTATTGAGGCTGGCCCGCTGGACTAAGATATGCCCACTGTGTATCTCTACCCTCTGTCTCTGCAGGCTGAATTTAGAGCACTGTACCTACAGCCTGATAGTTCTTCAGAAGACTTTCTCTTCCTCAGCAGGCATGGAGCAGGAAGGGGTACTTTGGCCTTGTTCTCGTTGCTGCTGCTAAATCAGGAGGGCCAAAGGGAGCAGAGGCATGCTGGGGCTCCATGTCCTCTGAGCCGTGGTGCCAAGTGGTGTAGGCACAGTGCTCAGGCACAGGGCCAGCCAGGGGCGTGGTGGACAGAGTGGCCAAGGTCTTGAACTCCAAGACCTCTGTGAGCAGATTTTGGGAGACTGGAGCTGAGCAACTTGGGGGGTACAGGAGGAGAAGGGGAAGTGCTGCAATAGCATTTATTGGGTGATCTCTTTAGCCTCACAGTAACACCAAAGTAGGGGATCCGGACCCTATTAGGGAGAAGACACCTGAGGTCGGAGGGGCTCAGTGACTTGTCCACAGTGACTGCTGGAGCCTCTCAAAGAGCCAGCGTGGAATCCAAGTCTGCCTGAAATACCTGAACTCCAGAAGTCTGGGGAGCCCCTTCTTCTCTCGTGGAAGCCCTGTGTTTCCAGACCAGCCCTCCTGTCCTTCTCCCCATGCATGAACCGGGTCCGAAGCTGGACCGTTCAGCTGACCCTAGGCTCAGGAAGGGGGCACAAAGCCCCAGAGGGCATGTGGTCATGAGGCCGCCCTCTCATGCTCCCCCTGGATGGTGCAATGAGCTGCTGCCTGAGAGGGCCTCCCACTTGCCAGGAGGAGCAGGGGAGAGTGAGGTATAGGCTCCAGGCTGGTTCCCCAGAGAGCCCTGGCCTTTGCGGAGAAACAGCTCTTGGGAGCAGCCTGTGTGTCTCAGTGGGAACTTGGGCCTCTGTGGTCGGTGTTTAAGTGCAGGGCTCTGGGGCTTTCCTCTGGTCTTCGGGGCACAGCAGAGAGAAGGGCGTCAGTGCTGAGGCCAGAATCTAGCAGGCCTGGGTTGGGTTTGGTCTTGTCTTCCTTGTGTACCCCAAGACCATGGCACCCCCAATGTATCCCAATACCATGCCTGCCCTGTAAAACAGCCCCCAGAGGAAGCCTTGTGGGCTTGGCTGGGGCAACAGCTGGGAACTTGACAGTCTCTTCCTGGGAGCTGACACCTCTCAGCAGAAGGTTCTCATTAACCTGCCAGTGTCCCCAGCATCGCTCTAGCGGACACCCCACTGCAGCAGGGGCTGGTAGCCTGCTCGCCCCCTGCAGCTGCCCGAGTCTTTTCTCTGTGCCTGCCCTTGCCCACCAGTGGCAATTGTAATAAAAATAGTCACGTGACCTGATCTTTTTTCGGTCTGCAAATGTTTTGGTCTAAACTGTTTTGTATTTTAGGGCATGTAGACATAGCATAAAATACCTTTATTGCCAATAAAAGGGTGACCTGGGAGCAGCGCAGTGTTGGCAAATAGGGACCCCTGGAGGACAAGTCATCCCCTCACAGAGAGTAGATGCCAGGTCAGGTGCCCATGTTGAGGGTATGGCCCTGTGTGGCAGCTCTGTGTGGGTGAGTGTGGAGTTTTCAAGGGGGGGTGGCGCCAGGAGCTGGTGCCCACGTACAGCAGGTGATTGTAGGACCTGATTTGAGGCTCTCTTACGGAGCGCAGGTGGGCCTGCAGGTACCCAGGTGGCTCTGTAAAGCGCTCCCCGCTGCAGCCTTCCCGTACCTGAGATTCTGCTCTCTGGAGTCACCTCAACTCCTGGCCAAGCAGGTGAGGCAGACAGGCAGATGGGGCCACTCTAGCTAAGCCAGTTTCTCTCTGATTCAGTCGCTTTTCTTTTTCTCCATCATACTTCTTCTGGTGCTCTCTTTTTGCCTCATCCTCCTAGGGCTGTTTCACTGCAGTTTGCTCTGCCTGCTGCTATGACAACAGTAATAAAGATGCACTCCTGGGAGCTCTCCCCCCCCACCCCACCTCCAGGCTGCAGGACTTCAAACTTCTCAGAGGGAGAAGGGGGAACAACCCAAGAGGCTCGTCAGAACCTGTGTTTTCATTTCACAGAGAGAGACTGAGGCCCAGAGCAGGCAAGGGCCTAGGCTTCGGTCCTGCACCTCCGTGAGGAAGTAAGCCCTCTGAGCTCTTGACCCCCTGCCCCCTATGCCCCCAGAATTTGTCTTCACCCTCAGCTGCTTTAAGGTGTAACATGGATGATCCTAAGTACCTGACCATAAACCCTTTGAGCAAGGGATGCAGATCACTGACCCCATGTGCCACTGTCCACTGTCACCACGCACTGTCCCCAGGCCAGGCATGGCAGTGGAACTGCAGGAGCCAGACTAACAACCAGCAGAGGCTGGACAGACAGACATGAAAAATTCTGATTTAAATAAATCAAAGAGCTTCTGTTTCCCTCAATCATATGCAGTATTGTAAACCAATGCCCCCTCAACAAAGTAAGTGAAGAAATACAGAATCAAAGAACTGGAAGCATTTTCATAGATAGAAACTGTCGGAGATGAGCTGATTGTCTTGGGCTGCCTCCTCCAAAGGGCTTCTCTGCTGTCTATCCTGAGGTGGGTGGGCAGCTCATTTACTCACCTCTGCTGGGGTCACCTCTTGAGGCTGTCCTTTGCTCTTGGTCAACAAAGTGGAGACACAGAAAGGAGTTCATCTGTCAGGGGTGCATGGAGGAGAAGAGGGGAGATAGGAGAAACCAGAAAGAAAGGACAGTATATTCTAGTTCTTGCCTCAGTCATGGTTGGCATGAATATAAGAATACATTGCACTGGGCACAATGGCACACACCTGTAATCCCAGCTATCTGGGAGGCTGAGGCTAGAAATCACTTGAGTCCGCAGTTCGAGACTACCCAGGAAACATAGTGAGACCTAGTCTCAAAAAAATAGCTGGGTGTGGTGACATGCACCTGTAATCCCAGCTAGTTAGAGGCTGAGGCTAGGGACCACTTGAGCCTGTGGGTTTGGGAGAACCATGAGCAACATAGTGAGACCTAGTCTTTTAAAAAAAAAAGAAAAGAAAGAAAGAAAAATAAATTCTTTGCCTGTTTCCAGCCTGAGGGTATGTCTAGACAGCATTTGGCTACTGCAGCCCCTGTCCAAGGTCAGCACCGACCTGGCCATCCCTGATCAGAGGTCAGTGTCAGGGCCCTGCCATGTTCCCAAGTGTGAGCACAGCTGAGCAGGGGGCTGCAGTCATGCTCCCAGGAGGAAGAGAGGGACTTACTACCCACACTGGATAGACACTTGGGAATAGATGCTTGTGGTGTGCTGGAAAAGGTGCGACCTTTGATGTCAGACAGGGCTGAATTCCCCTGGAGACTCTGACCGCCCCCCTTGCTGTGTGACTTTGGGTGAGTCCCCTAAGCTCTCTGCGCCATGCTGGCCCCAAGCATTTTGGGAAGATTTAATACAGTCATGCTCAGAAAATGCCTATGCAGGGTGCTGTCATTCCCTTACAAAGTCCCATATGCCCCAAGTATTCTCTGCAAACATTGCTGTGGCCAATGAAAGGAAATCCACAGATTCATTTTAAGGTATCTCTGAAGTATGAGTTTATTAGGTATTTTTCCAATGAATGAAGAATAAAGGCACCAAGATTATTATATGGGAGATCAAGGAATGTTTTGCATTAAAACGAGGCCCTCATGTACTCCTCTGGACTATCACAGAAATATAGGCAGTATAGAGTTAAGTAGAACAAAATGCAGGTGGCTGAACAGAATATATCATAAAATCATATTTATGGTTTTTTAAGTTCCAAAAGCAGGGCATAGACTGGAAACTTCTGGAAGGAGACACAAAAAGCTGTCATTTGAGTTACCTCTGGGGAATCTGCTTGAGAATGCTGGAATTGGGGAAGTTTTTTTACTTTTGACTTTATCCTTTTGATGGCATGTGAGTATGTACTCTATAATGAGAATGATTTGAATTTAAAAAGAACTTAAGGAAACCAAAGCAAGCAAGCAACTAACAAATGCTCCTACAAATAGCACAAGGTAGGGGTCCTTACAGGAAGCTGGAAGCCAGTATTCTTGACAGGCGCCCAGAGATGAGACCTGTCCTGCCCTGGCTCTCTGCCCAGCTGCCCGCCTTTGCCCCTGCCCTTCTCCTGTCCGGGGGGGGGGTCTCTGCTAGCCATTGCCCAGAGGATGGGCCGACTTGAGGTTAGCCTATGAACTGGACTTGGTTGATGAGGTGGCCGGGCTCAGGCCAGCTCTACCCAGGTTGGCAGGGGTTGACTTCTCCCCTTGCTTCTCTCTATGCTTCACGCCTCACGGAGTCAGGCTGATGGAGTCACTGGGGGCTCATGCCTGACTGAGTGGGTAGCTGCCCGCTGCCTAGGAAGCCATTAATCTTGTGTCTCCGTGGATGCTTACCCACCACCCACCCCCAGCCCCAGCCACCTTGGCGTGGACCGACTTGGGAAAGGACATGAAAGGGGCCCAAGGCTTCTCTCCACGGTGGACCACAACCCTGGGAAATACCATCTGGCTTTTCCATGCAGTTTCTGACACCCATTCCTGAGGTCAGGACACATCACAGAGCTGTGCCTGGTGACATTTTCCTTTGTCATGCCTTGGGCGGGGCCTGTGGCTCAAGGTCACAGGCAAATGCGTGCTTCCCAAGGCCTTCTGTGGGGCATCTTGGTCCTAGGGAGACCTCATGAAGGACCTGGCAGAGAGTGACCCAAAATAGCCTAGGGGCCCAGCCCTGACCTCTGTACCTGGTGGGCCAGGCCCCCCAACAGACTCGCTGGCACTGCCAACTCCGAATTTCCTCGTCTGCAGTCTGACCATTCCCACACAAGACCACAAACAGTCAGGTGTCCTGTCATAGCAAGTGTGTCAAGTTTGACCTTGGCCCTGGGAATCTTGGCTCTAGTCATAGATCTGTATTTGCTTTAGGGAATCTGAAGTTGCTGGCTTTGAAGTAATTCCAAAACAGAATTATTTGGGATAAAATCATTCGAGCCATAAGAGAGGGTATGGTTGTATGGGGCTCTGAACTAGACTCCTTCCTGAGCAGTGACGGGCTGTGCCGGGGCTCTGTGAGTGGAACCTGGGCCTGTGGGGGGTGTCATAGAGGATACGGCAGTAGGCAGGGGACTGAGGGCTTTATCCTTTTAGAACAATTTTTTTGTTTCACATCAGCGGGGAGCAGAGTGGGCCTACGTGGGGCATCGCTGGAGACGCCATCTCACTTTTTCATTCCAGTTTGGATAGTGCCTCCTAAACCAGATCGCACTTGGCAACTAGGGCAATAACTCTCTAGCTAAGACACTGATGTCTGTGTTTACCAAGTGCCAGACACAGCCCTGCCGGCTCTGCCCACTTATGCCTTTGACTCATCCCTGCTGAGTAAGCAATAGCTGCTTCATTCTATAAGTGAGAGGACAGGGCACAGAGGCTGAGCGGCAGTCCCAAAGCCAGCGCCAAGCACACTATGCGGAACATGCCTGCAGATGACAGAGTGCCCTGGATTCTTCTCTTTGTCGGAAACTTGTTCTTCCTTTTGACACTGTTTACTCCTAGGAATGAAGGGAAGTTGAGAAGCTAAGCAGTCTGTCCTTTGCTGCTTTCCGCCTGGCAGGTGCAGAGGGTGGAAGGGCACAATTTGGAGGAGCCTCAGAGGCCCATGGAGGCAGGCAGGGGCCTGCATCTGGAGAAGGGAATGCGTGGGGATGGGCATCTTATCGGAATAGGCTTCCAGGCTCCAGGTGCCCTCTTCTGCATGTGTACAGATGCTGAGATCGAGGCCCAGGGAGGCTGCAGGATTTACTAGAGCTTGTTCAGCTGGCGGATGGTAGTGTCAGACTCTGTCAGAGTGCACCTGATGCCTCGGCGTGTTCTCACCTCCGCCTTCCTATGTTTTGCAGTTTAGCCATTGCTGTTATGGGGAAAACAGAAAGGACGTCGCTGCAGGGGTGGGTTAGGCATCATTCAAGTCCTCATTTCTAAGAAACCCGAGGTTCCTTGCTGACATCGGGGGCTGGCATGGCCACCAGGCCTCGTGCCCCGTCTTCCATTCAGCTTCTGTTGCCAATGGATCCAAACAGTGGAGCCTGGCTCTCTGGAATGAAATGACTTCACATGGCGTGTGCAGGGGAAGTAGGCTGGCTGTTGTTGGCTGGCTGCTTTGTTATTTTAAATCAGTGCACACATCTTTATTTAAACAGATGAATGTTTTGGCCAAATGACAGGAACTGTAGAGACCAAGGTCAGTAGCAACCTCCGAGCCTCCCCTTTGGTAGAGCTGTGGTTGCAGTAGCAACCTCCGAGCCTCCATCTTCTCATGTGCCAGAGGGGGATGCCAGCTCCTGGGCTGGGTACACATGAGGGTTGGGTAGATGTGAGGGTTGGTAGAAACCTGACCCCTGGGGGCACCTGCTCTGGCAGCACCTCCATCGTCCACTCCCTGTGAGGGTGTCTGAGTCTGCATCGTCTCCTTTGAATAAGCTCACGGGTGGTGAGTCTTCTTCTTTTGGGGGTGGATTTAATTTTTAATGCAGCCAAGGTCATTTGGAAGCGCATGTAGGGAATTAACTGGGTGACAGAGCTGAGCAAAGCAATTTTTGATTACAAAGAAAAGTGAGGATGTGACTCTATTTCTCAGATAATCTGGCTCTAACGGGGGTTCCCACGAGGTGCACCAAAAATGCTTTGACCTAGACAGCTTCACCGGGGATGGTGGCCAAGGTGACCACGCTGAAGGGGACAGCACTCGCCGGGTCTATGAATATCAGTTAGTCACGATGCCGGGTCTATGAATATCAGTTGGTCACGATGGGTCTCCTGACTCCACGCTCACAGGCCGCTGCTCCTACCAGCTGTGCATGTAGGTGTCAGTGGAACTTGGGCAGTTGAGGCAAGGGCAATCAGGTGCGTATGCTCCGCATGGTTGCAGGCCACATGCCTGTAACTTCCTTGTCCTACAGGTCAGACCTGCTCTTCACTCAGCAGAACCCTTGTTGCTTTGACCAAGAGGGTCAGACAAGCTGGAATGTTCTAGGATCCAGCTGGGGGTAAACGGAAGAAGAAGCACACTCCTCCTAGAGCCTGATGCATCCTTTTTAGCTTAGTGGAAGAAGCTCTGAAAGTGGGTGCTTACCTTTCCCCCTTTTCTTGTGCTGCTACTCTCTGGAAAACTTCTGGAGACGCTGTTCTAGGGAAGATAGAGATTTAGAAGTTTTAAATAAGAAAATAGCAAGCTGGATGTTTATTGCAGCACTATTTGCAATAGCCAGGATATACAACCTAAATGCCTCCCAAACAGATGAATGAATCAGAAAGTTGTGGTATATTTACACAGTGGAATATTATACATTTGTCAAAAAAGACAAATTTGATGCATTTGTGATAACATGGATGGATCTAGAAGGAAACGTGCTAGTGGGAATATGCCAGAAAGAAAAAGAGAAATACTGGATGTTCTCACCTATATGCAGGATTTAGGACAAACAAACAAACAAAAGGACAAGGAAAACTTTAACTGTCAGCAGAACTGAAGCATAGAGCAAAAGAGGGGGAGGAGGGTAAAATCAGGGGAGACATGGGCACAAGAGATTCATGGGTGACAAGGTGGTGGGAGAACCTCAGGATATACAAAAATGTAGAACATGTGTGTGTGTGTGTGTGTGCAATCAATTTTTAAAAAGTGAGAAAAAAGAAATAGTGAACCTGGAGTACAATCTGGGGAGGGAGAGCCCACAGCAGAGCATGCTGATGAGTTCTGTGGCAGGCCTCCAAGGCCAGCCTGGAGACTGTTGGAAATCATTTCATGAACATAAGAGCAGCACCACATCCTCCTGGAAACCTGCATCTCAGGTGGAAATTTGTCCCTCATTCTGAGGTGAGAGCCTCCTCCCTGGGGTGTTCAGTGGGTTTTCTCTCTTGAAATGAGGTTATTGAGGTACTTTTTTTCTTCCATGTTTTCACTTGACACAATAGTCAACTTCCTATTGATTCCCTCAGTAGTAGTGGGGTTTATCTTGTGAGATTAAAAGATGAGGAACCCCTGATTTAGAACCCAGAACCCGGTAGGCAGACGTCCTCAGGCTGCACTAGATAGTTCTGCAGAGAAGCTGGGACAGACAGTAGTGGGGACACAGGAAACCTGTGTTCCCACCTGCTGTCCTTCACGGAGGGGAGCTGAGGCTACGGGGCTCTGCCCAGTCTGGAAGGAGCTCTGCTTTTCCCTCACAAGCTCTGCTCCTGGTCCTGGGAGGTGGGGGCTGCAGTGGCACCAGGGCACAGAGAGGAGATTTCTTCACTGTGTCGAGGGAGCGGCCTCCTGGTGCTCACCCTCCCAGGCTCCTGCAGAGCCTCCAGCCGTGAATCTGAGGAGAACGCTCCTGACCCAATTCAGGGTGACTGCAGTTCAGGTCCAGTCCGCTGGACTGGCATATATACCAGATATCTGGTATATACCTTGAGGCCCAGGCGTTCACGGGAGAATCAAGAAGAAAAAGGCTTTCAACTTGGGTCAAAGGCGAAGGGAACAAAAAAAGGAAAATCTGAAACAGACTGGAAATTGTTGTTCACCAAAGACTATGCCTTCTTTTTTTTTTTTGAGACTAGGTCTCGCTATTTTTGCCCATGGAACTGCAGGCTCTTGTCACCCGGGACTCAAGCATTCCCCAGCCTCAGCTTCCCAAGTAGCTGGGATTACAGGTGCGCACCACCACACCCAGCTAGATTTTTGGAACTAGGTCTCGCTACGGGCCCCAGGGGGGACTCAAACTGCAATCCCTAGCCCCGGCTACTTCATAGGCTGAAGCTTACAGGCACGAGCCACCGTGCCCAGCCAAAGACTATGCCTTCTTAACCCTCATTCCCATCGTTTCAGCCTGACAGACTTCAGATTAAAGACACCATGATGGGCAGGACAGGAAAATCTATGACTTCAGAGAGTGCCCTAGCATTGGAGCAGGGCAAGAGGACACAGGGGAACCGCATTTTCTGGCAGTAGGTGGAACCCAAGACCTGCAGCCTTGTGAGATTCTGACCTTCAAACAGTATTTCCTGAAGGCTTCATGGAACTCAAGTACGGCAAGATCCTCTTTGGGGGAAAGAAAGTTTCTGTGGTTATATTATTTAGAGTTCTCCAGAGCAACAGAACAGAAGACTATATGTGTGTACACACACACACCCAACATATTATATATTTATATACATACACCCAAATATATATATACATAGATATAAATTTTTATATAGCTATACCTATGTCTGTATTTATAGACAGAGATATAGGTATGAATTTAGACAGAGATTTGTTACAAGGAATTGGCTCTGTCATTGCGGATGCAGTCACCCTGAGATATGTAGTGTGAGTCAGCGAGCCCAAAGCCTGAAAACCTGCAGCAGTGATGGTTCCTCCAGCTTCCAGCAGCTTCAGGACCCAGAAAGAGTTCACGTTCCAGTTTGATATCAAAACAGTGCCAAGCTCGCATCCCATTTTGAAGGAAGGAACCTCTCCTCAAAGGCAGAGAAACTCTGCCTTTTCATTCTTTTCCTGCTTTCAACTGACTGAGTCCCCATCCCCCCCACCTTAGGGTGTGCAGTGATCAACTTAAACATTGACCTCATCTGGAAACCCTTATAGACACACCCACAATAATGGTTGACCAAATATCTGGCCATCCCAGAGCACAGTCAGCCATCACTGACATCTAAGTCAGCCATCACTGAGGTCACAGGTGTTTGGGGCAGTATACTCTGCCCTGCCATACACCTGCCACCAGTGAGTGCTGGTGACGTAAAGGTTCTGAGAAGTCCTGCAGGAAAGAATCCATTTGCCTTGTTTACCCAGTGTTTTCCTTTTCTATTGAACAACGGTGTGGTTTCCGTGTGTATGTGGGGAGGGTGGGGAAGGCACAAGCCACATGGATCAGGGTTCCATGGACGGTACATTGGAAAACGCTGCCCTGGTCACATCTGGGTCAACATCACTGGTCCTCATAACTTCCTCTGCCTCGACCATCTCCACAAACGCAATGTGGACTTCTCAATCTCTCTCCTCTCTGCGGTCCTCTCTGCTCTGCTGGTCCTGAAAAGGTGGTCTGGCTGTGATTGGGCCCCTTGTACAAGTCGGAGCCTCCTTGCAGTCACAGTGAAACCACATCCAAAAGTCAAAGGGCTCAAAGCAGGACTTTCTGAGAGTCCAGATGAGGCTGCTTCTGTCAGGTATTCAGCGTTGGCTCAGCTCAAGCACTTTACGCATGTTCTCATTCCCAGCCATCCTTTGGGTTAGGAGCTGGTATTTCACTTTATAAACGAAGAGCGACTTTCTATTCTAGCCAGTGGGAGGCAGGATCTATACCTGTACACAGGTGTCTGTTCCAGAACCATGCCACTGACCAGCATCATCCTACCTCCTGCTGTGTTCTTCAAGAGAAAGGAAGCAGGCCCCCCCCCCAGGATGTCACTTGAAATCAAACAGTTTTTCTGAGAGCCCTTAACTGATAAGATGCTGTTTGATAGCCAAAAAGGAAAATCAGAGAGATTGGGGGGTGTGGAAGCACAAGGCCTTTAGGGAAGAGAGATTGTGTGTTTCTCTGTGTTCTCTCTTGGTACAATGACCTGGTGCCCTCGGAGGCGATCCCTGAGCTGCAGGCCAGTGGAGGTGATAACGGGCAGTGGAACCCTGCTAAGTGGGAGCAGGACTTCTGGCCCAGGGATTGGCAATACTTGGCCAATCAAGTATCAGGTCTGCCATCTGCCCCCTGCTAAGGTGGCTGTGTCCCACATTGCATGAGGGTGTTTCCATGGAGGAAGAGGGTGTGTGTGTGTGTGTGTGTGTGTGTGTGTGTGTGTGTGTGTGTGTGTGTGTGTGTGTGTGTGTGTGTGTGTGTGGGC
>PVHY01020085.1:0-26240 GCA_004024945.1 Uropsilus gracilis | reverse complement strand
GTCATATAAGTGAGACCATTCTGTATTTCTCTTTTTCTTTTTGGCTTATTTCCGCCAATATGAGTTTTTCCAGCTCCATCCAGGTCGCTGCGAATGACATGTGTTTGTCCTCCTTGATGGATGCATAGTATTTGGATCGTGTATATGTACCACATTTTTTTTTAGCCAATCATCCGTTTGGGGGCATTTGGTTTGTTTCCAATTCTTTGCAACTGTAAACAGGGCTGCAACGAACATGCGTGTACATGTGTCCTTTTGAATTAATGTCTTCATGTTCTCTGGGTAGATTCCTAGTAGTGGGATTGTTGGGATTTTGTAGTTTTCTTTACACAAAAGGCCCCATCTTCATGCTCATCCCACTGGTCTTCATTCATTTCATAGACCATGCCCAGCCCAGCCAGCCTCAGCCTCTGTCTGTCTGATGTCATCTAAGAATCTGTTTCCTCCTTAAATCCACGGTCCCACACACTCTTTACCTCTGCAGTCATGTGTCTGCAGCCACCTCACCATTCAGCCTCTAGCACAGCACATTTCTGCACAGTGCCTATGACTCTCTGAAATTTGACTGATTCACCATTGCCCTTGCTTATTGACTTTCTCCCCCACGATGCTGTACACGCCATCACCGGAGGAGCTATGCTATCCCCTCGCTCAGTCCCTAGAGCCTGGAACATCTTTTGGACAAGATAGTGGAGAGAAACAATTTTCATTGACTCAATGAATGAGTAAAAGAAATAAAACAAAACCTGACATCAATACCTTTACAGTCATGTCTTGGGAAAGGCAGCTGTTGTGATGGAAGGGGAGCAAGAACTGGGAGACATGACTTGTCCTTCACTTCCGCCAGACCAGATGTGAGGTTCTGCAAGAAACCTGACCACTTGGACTCCTGGTGTGGGCTGGAGGCACAGAAAGAACAGAGTAAGGTGACAGACAGCCAAGTCTGCAGCCTTCACCGGTGCATCTCCTGCTACAACCGCACTGGCAAGAAACTGTTCTTAACTTCCTGGAAATGTGCCACTCCTGTGTCAGCCACCTCAAGTGACATTTATAAAATTCATTGTGCCCCAGGTCCTTCCTGTAGTGCTGCAGAAAGGGAGCCAGGAATCACTGGGGAAATGGTTGATGCGTGTCTGTATCAGGACAGTAAGATGAGCAGGCACCAAACAAGGGTCAGAAAGAAACGAATCAGTAACAGCTCCTGGAAGCCTGACTGTGGGATTGAGGCCCCTGGGGGCCAGGGGACTGGTGCACAAGGCCCTGGGGTCTGAGGTGGCAGACGTTTGGCGTCTTGGTGTGGTGGGTGTAGTGTGGGGACAGTCACCTGAGGGTGTGACCCCCCACTTCTGAATCAGAGTTTCATCAACCAGTTACCTCGATAAAGAAATATACAGTCCCAGAACTTACTTTGTGACCTCGAGTCCCCAGACCTGAACCCTCCCTCCCTCCCAGACATCACTCTTAGATCAGCAAAAATCCCCTCCATTTTTAATTGATGAGTAATAATATTCCATTGTGCAAATGTATCCATTTGGGGATATTTGAGTTGTTCCCATGTCCTTGCAATTGTAAGCAATGCCACAATAAACATCTGAATATATATAGGTGTCCCTTTGTAAAAGAGTTTTCATCTCTTTGGGGTAGATTCTCAGACGAGGACTTTCTGGGTCAAATGGTAGCTCCATCTTCATTAGTTTGAGGGGCCTCCACACTGCTTTCCATAGTGGCTGGATCAGTTTGGAAATTTATGTAAAACATCATTATTTAAAAATAATTCCCTCCATACACTCTGCATATGTGGCATTAACAGCCTTGAAATCTGAATCAAACGTTATGCTGGACTATGAAAGGCTGTGTGGAGGATCCTCAAACTACTGAAAGTGGAACTACCATTCGATCCAGCAATCCCACTACTGGGAATCTACCTAAAGGATACAAAAACACTAATTCAAAAGGATACTTGTACTTATATGCTTATCACAGCACTGTTTACAATAGCCAGGATATGGAAACAATCCAAATGGCCCCAAACAGATGAATGGGTCAGAAAGTTGTGGTCTTTGCACACAATGGGATATTATTCAACCATCAAAGAAGACAAACATGTCATTCGCAGCAACATGGGTGAAGCTAGAAGGAATCGTGTGAGCAGAAACAAGCCAAAAAGAAAAAGAGAAATATGGGATGGCCATGCTTATAATGAGGGATACAGGGAAAATGAACAAACAAATGGACAAGAAATTCAAAATGGCCAACAGAACTGAAGCCTAGAGCAGGAGAGAGGGAGGGGGGTAAAATTGAGGAAGGGATAGGCACAAGAGATTAAGGTCTCTCCTGGGTGATAAGGTAGTGGGAGAACCATGGGGTAGACAATGACATGAAAATATATGTATATGTTTATACATTTGATTGCATAATTAAATTATGCAATAATTTATATAATTATTAAAAAAAATTATATTATTATAAATTATATAATTTATATAATTATGCATAATTAAATTGCATAATTTAATTATGCAATCAAATTAAAAAATAAAAATGAAATTAAAAATAAACATCAGGCTGGGATTGATCGGCCTCTGCAAGGGGCCACCGGATGTGTCTTCAAACTTCTGGCACATTGGGGTCTGGACATCGCCACCTGCCCTAAGTGCACAAGTGCTGCCTCCTCAGTCCTGAAGGAAACAACAGCGAGGCCAGCACGTGCCTGCAGGATGCTCAGCTGTGCCCTGGCTTCTCCCATGACACCCCATGACACTGCATCACCCCGACAGTGGGCCAGATCTGTGATCCACTTATGACCCACACAATATGGCCAAGAAGAAGGGATTGCGTGGATATAATCACATCTCTAATCAGCTGACTTTCCCCAAAAGAGAGAGAATTTGGCAGTGCCTTGGAAGAGGGCCTGGTGGGTCTGACACAATACCTGTACACGATGGGCTGAGCGAGGCTGGGAGGAGCCCTGGGACCTGGACTGTGGGACTCCAGCACAGAGTACAGCTGCTGCCACCATCCTACGGCAGGACCTCAGTCCCCAGCCAGAGGGGAGAGCTGATTCTGCCTGCAACCATGTGTCCCAGAAAGAGGATCCTGGACTCCAGAAAGAAATCTAGCCCAGAAAGGATTCTGCTGTCCATCTTTTGAGATTTTGGGCAGAAGACTCAGCCCTGCCACACCGTGAGCTGTGTTCACTGACTATGTCCAGTAACCAGCGTGTCATGTTGAGGCGTGACATTGTGGCCTTTTGATCTGTGGCAGAGACTATAGATATAATACTAATATAGTTAATATATAAGTGACGAAACAGAATTACTAGGAAGTCCTGGCATATCCTTTGGACACTGATGTTGAGTGAAAGGTCTACGATTTCAACTTAGGTCAAAATCCATATTCTGTAATTGATTTTCATAGCCTCTGGAAAAAGATGTATGTGTCCCAACATTCATAGCAGCTTAAGTTACAAAAGTCATGACAAGACACAAAATCAACAGAAATGCCCATTGACAGGTTATAAGATAAATGGGGTGTTTGATGGAATATTGCTCAGCTGTTAAAAAGGAAGAATTTTTTTTTTTTGCGAAAATATGTGTGGAACTCAAGGTGATTGAACTAAGTGAAATGTCAGAGAGAAAAGGCAGTTATTAAATGTTTCCTTCTTTTGTGAAATGTATAAAATCAGTGAGAACCAAGCAAGCTGGGGAATACTTTAAGACTCTAAGAAAATATAGTTGTTACCACTGGGGTGAGGTAAGGGGAAACGAAAGGAAACAGAGGGCCATAGTACTGGAGATTCAGTGGGCAGTGGGACAAGCATGTTGAAGCGTGGAGTTTTCCCCCATGTGTATATGAATTTGTAAATGAATGGTCAATTGAGAAATCTGATTTTTAAAAAGCGCCCACACTTTTTACCACTTGTTTACCTTTGTGATTTGCATGGTAGTGGATGCTGGTCCCTAGGGAAGATTCTCAGAAAATATTTGCTAAATTCAGTGCAGTTTTGAAATATCGAACATTGCAAACAAGCAGGCTAATTTCTAATGGCTCAATAATCTAATCACATTCGTCTTCTCAGAACGTGGCAGCAAAATTTCCAGATACAGATTTATGGAGGTTAAGCACTTCTTATCTGTTCTTAGAGTGGGTGGATGTTTTACGTGCAAAATTAGACCATGACATGAGATTTGTAGAAAACCTTTCATTTCTACAGAGCTCTGTTGCCTGATTTCACAATCTGAAATTAGAATTTATCCCCTTTGTGTGCATTCCAGCTTGTCATTTTTATGACAATTATTCTGTTTCTTTCTTTTTTTTTTTATAAAGAGTCATCCAGTCTAAATTAATAGGAGTTGGTTCTATTTCCATTTCTATCATTCTGACAGAAGCACCACTGGAGAAATAGCCACAAATTTGAATATGTAGGTAGCAAAGAAAATATACCCTTCTTTATTTCACCTCTTCCCATTAAGCGAATACACAAGGGCAGAACATAGATTAACAGGAAACTCTGAGGTCATTCTGTGATATATTTTTGTGGATAATTAAGATATCTCTCCACTTCAATTTCTCACAAAATAGCATAGGCTGTTGCAGTGATCCCCTTTCTCCTGGCGTTTCATAGGTAGTCTATACTTCAGTTTGCTATGTACACCTTCACCATAAAATCATCTAAAGGACAGATCTGATCTAGTTCCCAAATCAGTTAGGACACCATAGGATCATGCACTGCCTTCAATTTGTTCACTGTTGTAGCCTGAGCCTCCAGTGTTAGAAGGACAGAGTAGGTATTTAACCAATGGGCGCTAGAGAGATAGCTGAATCTAAGGGAAAAAAACTACTGTATTTTATATTTATATAAAACCCTCTGTATTTTATATTTAAACTTTATTAGAATGGCATGTTCGTTTTTGAAGTCTTCCGAGATGTCAGATGTTTTGACTACCATGCAGATGCTATTTTCATGTTATTTATTAGTTTATGGTAAGAGAGATGCCTGCATGCATACATGAATGGATGGATGATTGCATGGATGATTGCATGAATGATTGGATGGATGGATGGATGGATGGATGGATGGATGGATGGATGGATGGATGGATGGATGGATGGATGCATAGGTAGATGGACAGATGGATGGATGCATAGGTAGATGGGCAGATGGATGAATGGGTGGATGGACAAACAGCTGAATGGATGGATGGACAGATGGATGGATAAATAGGAGGATGGATAGGTGTATGGATGGATGGTGCAACCAGTTTTTCACCTTTCCTATAAACTTATTGAGTCTGACACAATGCCAGCTCATGGTAGGTACTCAACAAGCATTTATGAAATGAAACGAACCAATTTTGCTTCAAAGTTTAAATACTAAAAGTGTTGACTCAATTACCCAGAGACTAAATTATTTTTTTTAAATGGTTCAACTCTGCATCCCTCTCCATAAATATGTATAACTTAGCAATCGCAGTTATTTCTGTTTCTCAAACACGAATAACTGTCATGGAGAAAGAATCATACTTATTCAACAAACACTAGGCATCTCTATATGACCATCTACTGATATGGGGATGAGAGGGTAATTTTAATGATGAAGAGTATATTATGGTTTATCAAGACTTTAGAACCCGTTGCAGAATTCTTGACAATAATTATCTCATTGAATTGCTCGAAAAAACCCTAGAAAGCAGTATGAGCTAGACCCATTCTGGAGATAGAGGCATAGATGTAGATGTAGAACATTATTTGCAATCTTCTTGTATAAAATGTATCTAAAAGCTAGAGCACAGGCAAGATCCTCTCCAGTTATTCTGCTACTGCTTCCAGTCTTTACCAAAAGGCTATCTTCCCTTACAAGAGAGACACTCATGGGGAAAGTGCTGAACTTCAAGAAGAAACACACATAAGCAATAAAATATCCACTAATAACACTTTTGCAAATAGGGTTTTCACAACTTTGTGTCATGATGATTCCCAGCTCCTTCTGGAGTGGCCCAACCTACTTCCTGGAGGGCACATAGAGGTGACCTTTCTGTGTCAGCAGCTGTCATCTGGTCTGTGACATTCCATCCTGAAACCAGCAGGGGTAGGGTAATGTCTTAGTGTCTGCTGTTATTAATAAGCATGTAAGACATATTAATGGGGTAAATGTGGGAGTCAGATTCCTGGGACAAAAAGTTACCTCATCTGCCTTAGTCAGGCAACGACCACTCCATACTTACCATTTCTTCTATCAGTCTGAAAAAAAATACTCAAATACTCAAAAAATACTCAAATGCTCAAGAAAACACTCTAAAAGAAAAGGTTACAATGAGTTAGTGTATTTATACAAACGACGGGCTTAGCTGAGGGCCTAGTATATGGGACTCAAACAAGGTGAATTTTCTTTTTAAGACAAATGACCTCATTGACATTCTATTTGTGAAGAGTTCAACTTAATTTTTCTAGGAAGCCATTTGCATAAAGTGGCACATTTGTCAACAATATCCATTTGAATTCTTCTTGGCTACAGATGAAAAAGATGGAGTTAGACAATTACCTGCGAGAGCAAGTGCCTCTGCTGACAGATACTCAAATTTACAGCTCACTGCAGGCCACATGTGCCCTGACAGCCCTCTCCCTCCCCAATGCCACGCACCCCAAATTAAAGCAATGAACATGATAAACGGAAGTTGGTTTGTTTGTGTAATGCCGAAAAGATCCAAATGAGTCTTCGTCTCTTATTAAAAGCAGCAGATTTTGCCCCAGAGTATTAAAAGTTTTAATCTGACATTCTGTTTGCCTGCAGGCAAGCATTCTGTTAGGTAAAATAAAAACACAGCAAGTTCTGCTCAGATTGTGATAAATCAAGATTTTAAACAAAAATGACAAATGTTGTTCTTTTTCATAAAAAGAATTTTGAAGTCCAACTCGGTAATTGCCTCTAGATATCTTATTTTTTCATGCACACTTCCTCAGAAACTTAGGATATTTATCTCATTATTAATACACTCCAAGCACGGGCTCAGTTTTCCTTTAATAAAACATGGCCATGTCTGTCTTGGGTGAATGGGACAGCACCAGCTTGATTTCTTATTTACTAAAAACCACAGTGGAGAAGATTCAACTTGTTTACTTGCAATTAAAATTAATAGGGTGCATCTTCAAATCTGTTTCTTAAATTCTTCCTTGAAAATTCAAAACCTCCCCAATGGCTGATCAGCCAAGGAAGCTCAGATGTAGTGTGGATAGCAGACTGCTGGCATTCAGATGCCAGCAGACTACCCATGGGTATCCCCAGTTCTCTTTGGAATACAGCATCATTCCAGCTTTGATGCAGATGCTTCTGAAAACATGGGGGTTAGTAAAAACACAATACAGAGCCCACCAGGTAATTACCTGGCAGAAGGCACAGGAGCGTGTCTAGCCTCCTCATCTTTAACCTCATCCTCAGTTCCCCTTGCTCTACTCCCTAAAAACCCCAGTCTTTGAATCCAATGTCAGGCTGATCTGCCCTCACTCCCGAAAAACTGAAAGGTCATCTGTGCATCAGCATGAAGAGACTCATGCGCAGGGGGAGTTATTGAGGTAAGTCAAGTCTGGACACTAGAAGAAAATGTCTTTCCTAGACCAGCATCAGGGCCTGTGTGCAGCTATATGTCAGGGTCGTCTGTTCAGGATAAAATCATAGGAAACTGAAGGACCATGGATCTCTCAGCCTTTGTCCGTGTGTTCACTCAAAATCTCCCAGCGTTTTGTCAGTTCCAGTTGGGTAGTCAACACAGCAGTAACTTCTGGGGACAGAGATAATGAAAACTTATAAGGAAAAAATTTTCCCTTCAAATCTTTTCCCAGACATGTTTCAATTTTCACTTTCTTATAAATAAAAATGTATATTATAAAATAATAATACAAGGAATTATAGAGAAGTGAAAGGAGGAAAACAAAATTTATCTTTATTTTCATTAACCAGAGATAACAGCTATCCCTTCCTCCCTCCCTCCCTCCCTCCCTCCCTCCCTTCCTCCCTCCCTCCCTCTCTTCCTTCCTTCCTTCCTTCCTTCCTTCCTTCCTTCCTTCCTTCCGTCTCCCTTTAGTAATTTGTTTTCTGCCTCATAGGTAGGGAGCTCACAAATTGTGTCCTTGAATAAGTTACATTCCTGCTTATAGGAAGCACTTGGTAAAACTCTGGTTATCAAATATTCACACTTTCATACGACTCACTAATATAGTATTCTGTGATAGAATGCCTCAAAACAATATCGCATCCAACTTCAAGTAATATATTTCTATAATATTTTAAAGGTGTAAATGGTATGCTAGTACACACATACACATACACACCACTCAACTCATTTAATTCCCAATTTTTTGCATAGTTAACCCCAGTTTTTCAGTATGAATGGTTTTCTAATTCAATTCTAGCCAGATTTCATTCTGGCTGATGCATATTTTCTTCTTTATCTCAGTCTATTCCTCCATTCCCACTGTATGAAAGAGTGAGTGAAAAGAAACTAATGGAGTCAATGATTAAAAATTATAAAGACTTCAAAGTTGACCAATTGGCTTGGAGTGAGAAGAAGTCCAGAGGAAAATATCCTTCACTTGAAAATAGCTATAAAGGTAGGCTTTCCCTAATATTGGCAGAAAATATTGATCAAATCGCTGCAAATATTTTCATCTTCTCAAGAGAAATACAGACTTAAATTAAGAGCATTAATATGAAGATTAGAAAGGCAAATAAGCAAAATATTTTAATAACTGTAAGTTTGGCACCCCTGTGAGCTACTGCTATTGTCAAAAACTGAGAAAGCAAAATGTCTATAACCTAACAAGTTGTAGTGGGGAACTCTTTATTTTAAATATTTTATGATTTCTCTTTAAGAAAATCAAATCTATTTTTTACATAGCAAAAGGATACTTTTAAATCGACAAATAACTTCTATAACCAGTAATAAAAATATGAACAAAACAAGAGAAAATTGAGGTGGAGGTGACCAGATAAAGCAGTCCATGTGATTTTTTAAATCCCTCGATTTTATTCATTAAAAGGATGCAAAGTAAAATGTCCATGACAATCACCTTTCATTGGTTAGAATACCATGTATTTTTAAAAAGTTATCAATCTATTATGATGTCAAGTATGTGGGGAAGGGTAGTTTTCTATGACAGATGTCTAAATGGGTACAATAGCTTTAGAAAATAAAATTAATGCATATACACATAATTTTTAAACTGCTGAATCAAGTTCAAGACCTTATCCTGATACATGGCCAGAGAAAGTTGACTTCCTAAGAGAAAATCCCTAAAGCAGTCAACAGATGATGTGGTAAGTCCAACATAGATCATTCTTTCTGGGAATATCATGAGGTCATTATAAAAAACAAGGTCTCTATAGAGAAAAAGAGGCCATAATAAAGAATGAGACCACATCCAGGAAATGAAAAACAAAACATAATAAAAAACAACCACATACTCCCAAATCACTAAAATGTAAAGATATGTATAATATCAATTGCTGACAAATTGTGGCAGCCCTGGAAACTTTATAGTCTGCTGCTGGAGCAATTCCGCACTGTCTGGATAGACGCACCTCCTGTTACTTTCAAAGGTTGCTTGGTCCACTGTAGCAAAAGGTGTGCCTCCTGTGCTCCCAGGGATGTATTCAAAGGGTATCAGTGCACATGTCCAAGAAAAAGGAGGTAGTGTGATATTTCTAGCAACTTTATTCCTCATAGCAAAACACTAGGAACAATGCCAATAACTACAACAAGAAAAATGGAAGGTTGTGGTATATTCTTATAATAGAAACAAAAGAAACTCCACCTTATCCCCCATGTGATAAACTGAGTATCACAAACATAACACTGCATGACACAATTGGTTACATGGTGGAGATTCAGTTCAAAACCAGAGTGAACTCTGGGAATAGAAATCAGAACCGTAGTTATTTCTGATATACCACTGTATAAATCACAGAAGTTCTAATTTACTTTCCAAAGTCAGCTCAGAAATAGGTTGATCTTACTGAAAAAGCTGGACCATTCAATGCAGGACCACTTTAGCATAGGGCAGCTGGGCTTTTTTTGGTGGGATGTATTGGGGTTAATATTTAGAAGTGGCACGTTGTGAAATTTTAAAACCATAAAATTCTTGCTTCCATTAAGCAAGTGGTATCTCCAATTCATGTGAAACAGAATTTAAAACTCAATTTAAAATGAAGTAATCTAACCACACAGAGCAAAAGGGGCTGGGAAGTACCATACTTGAGGCACGGATGCTAGAAACTCAGCAATGGAGGGGGCTTATTGGTTGGTGGCTTTTGCCCCTTTTTGACCAGATTTCAGCAAAAGAACAAAACATCAGGCTATGCAGAGCTGAATAAAAGAAAGGTACTGATCTAAAGCACATGTGCTGCTGACTAAAAGTGCATACTCCAAAGCTTTGCTCTGGAGCCATTGAAACAAAATTTTGTGGGGTTGATGCAGGTGACTTGGTGGGTCCATATAGTTGCAGGTGTTTGTACCTCCCACCCCCAGCTCCACTACAGTAGTTCTCATGAGCTTCTAGCTTGAGGAGACAACAGTTCCCATTTTTCCATCTTTTTCTATGCAACTACGCTTTCAAACTAAGGAACAACCTGAGTGAAGAGACATTAAACCGTTTGAAGAGTTTTCCTTAGACTCTTTCGAAGCAACTGCACTTTGTTATTTGGGAAATATCAGAGGCAAGAAGTGGTGGCAAAAAGTGATAGATTCCCATCTTGTGGGGAAAATCAGATCTTATCCATTGATAGTTACATGTTCTTGCTCTGTTTCTTCATCTGGAAAATGGGAACGCTCTTGCAGTATACAAAAACAGCATTCACAGGGCACCTGGCGCATTAAGTAGGTGCTTGTTAAGTCAGTCTACGTTACTGAAACTTTACACAGTCTGCCCACACACAAAATTTTGATATTTCTGTTCCGCTAATTCAAAAGGGAAATTGGGATTGCCATAGCTTTCAGGTGGGAGTTTTCATGTCAGAATTGTTACATTTCTTATCATTTTCTACTTTATGTCTTCAACTATTCATTTCACTTTGCTTTTCTTGTAAAGGGGAGCTTCATAATAGATTGAACTCTATTCCTCATGAGTGATTGAGTTCCTGGCTTTGTCCCCAATGCCATCACAGCCTGGCACACAGAAAAGGTTCATTAAATATTTGTTGAATGCACAAATAAACAAAGCAATCCATCAAGACATTACAAGTATCTTCAATTAATAGGACGTGCATGTCTTTACTTTCCCTTAGAAGTTTGATAAGAAAAACGAAGCAACTTTTTTCAAGGACAGTTAGGAAGGTCAAGTTATTAGCATGAAAGGTTAGACAGAAAACACAGTGGAGTGTCACAGGTCGCATTTAATTACATCGCTGAATTTATGAACACTATCATATTTTGCTTCCTCTCACAAAAGAATGATGACATACAGCAAAGCTGACTTGAAGCGCTCTGTCATAAGATTTATCAGTCACAAAATTGAAGATATAAAACCTTCAGTAAAAGCATCTAATAAATATTCCATAAACAGAACTCTCATTGCTGACTTAAATATTTAATAGTCCCTATTGTCTGGAAAAATACCTTGGAAGGCAATACAATTAAGCAAATGGATACAATTTCAGGTCAGTTAATATGCGAGATGAATTGAATTATATAAAGCCACATTCTCCAATTGGGTACTGTGAGATAGAGAGCAAAGCTACATTGGACCTTCAGCTATGCCCCAAACCCAGATTCTCTCACACATATACTTTAACTTAGGTATAAAGAAGACAGTTCTTTTAATTGTTTGGTTTGTTTGTTTTGTTTGCTTAATTAGCTCATGTTTGTAGACATGATCCTCCCTTCTCTTCCTTCCTCCCCTTCCCCTGGTCACCCCTCTGGTCACTCCAGTTCCTTTCTCATTGTCAGTTGTTGGTTGATGATTGGCCCATTGATCTCTTTCTGTTCTTTCTGAAGCACTGTCCTCTTGGGTGAAGACCTGTATTCCTGGGAGACTGCAACCCAGGCTGATCAGTTCTCCATGAATATCCTTAGGGCAGGTGGCCTTGGCATGTTGGTGAACCTCCTTTTGGTCTGATGTGTGGAATGACCCCCCACATTTCCCACTGACACTTCTTTGTGGCTTGTTCTCCCCTTGATATGAGGGCTTTCCTTGCTCACGTTGACAGTGTCTATGGATGAAGAACCTAGCCACAGTGTCAGAAATGCTTTCAGTGTTTCCTGGTGACACATGCCTTTCTCTGGTCCACAACCATCTTGTGTCTCGGAGTTCTAATCTTGCTCTTTTTGGGCAGTTAACACATATGTTCATGGCCTTGATTTCTCTGTCTCTTCAGGTATATCTGATCTGAGTTGTTGCTTTTCTCATTCAAACTGAGGAATGGCTGAGGTGGGAATGAACCAGAGGGGCACCCCCTGGCTTGGGCCCTAGCTGAATCCCTCTTTGAGGGGCAGAGCCCCAGGCTGCATGGAGGTAGCTGGGTCATCCCAACTTCCCACTGGAGAGGAGCAGCTTACCCACATCCCATGTGCTCTCTGTGAGAAAGTAGAAGACAGTCTAAAGTCTCATGACACTCAGAAACCTCTGCACTATCTCTCAGCAAAGAAACAGAGACACTTGATTCCAAAGAGCCTGGTTTCCACTGGGACTGGCACAAGTGTACACGCTCTTCATAACCTCAAGGCAGTACTGACCATGCCAGGTCCTTGGGAACAAATCCAAGATGGCTGCCACAGTGGCTGAGTTCTTAGCATACTTCAAGATATCAGTAGTCAGAGAAATGACTGAAGAATAAGGTTCTTCAGAACCCATGATAAGGGAGAGACAGACACAGATAAGATGCCTATGCTGTAGAACCTATATCTTAATTGGGGGGAGGGTAAGCAATTTAATTTCTGTTAAGAAGTGTGCTGAGTAAGCAACAAAATGGAATTAAAGTGAAAGGAAACAGAAATAGCAGATTAAGTTTTCTGAGACAAGAAAGTCTCCTTGAGGTGTCTATAATTAATATAGAAAAGCACTTGCAAGCTGAGACCCGAATTAAAATCAGCCAGTAAACGAAGTGAAGTTCTAGAAGAGAACTGAAGGAATCAAGGTCCTTGTATTGGAGAAAACCTGTAATTCAATTTCAGGGATCAGTGAACTTCCTCTGCTGAGGTCAGAAGGTAATAATTTTATGCAATACAATCACTCAGCTCAACCTGTAGTTCAAAAGTAACCACCAGCAACATGTAAATGAAGAAGGTTGGCTATGTTCCAATAAAACTTTATAAAAACAGGCAGCAGATGCTATTTGTCTCTCAAATATAATTTATCAACCTATGCTATTCCTAATGAAAATACTGTTCATCCTCCTAAAATGTTCAATCAAAAATGTCAACTTGTCTAACAATTTAAAAAGCTCCGAATTCCCAAATTTTCCAAATTCCACTGATCCATTCGTTTTAACTCAGTCTCATTTTAGTCTTCCTTTTGTACTGACACCAGAAACTAAGATTTTATCTCATGCTCTACTAGTAAAAATTATTCTCATTTATATTCAAAATACCACATGGTTGAAATAAAGACAAAATAAAGAAAATATAGAAATTGAAGACCTGCAAATGTGTGCACATGCAAATTAGTTATAAAATCACTTCATATATTGAATTTGATACATTGAAACATAACAGAAAGATAGACAGCAGGTGATGTCACTTCTCTGTGGAGTGTTGAAAAGCCAAACAAAGGGTCAGACAAAGAAAAACTTTAAAACCAACCTTGAGACACTTACGAAAAAAATCTTGAAAGCCTCCCACAGATCTCTGACATTCAGAGAGGAAGGGGAGGAATGAGAGTGGTGGGTTTGGGGCAAGAGCACAATGGACCTGGTGAAGGATTGTAGGTGCTTCACTGGATCGTAGTGGGATGACAGTACCCACATCTGAAGGTAGAAAACCTATACTGTCAAAACTCTAGCAAGGGAGTAGAACAATGGAAGTTCAATAACAATAAATACACAAATACACATGCACATACGCATCCATCACACATAGATCTATTTGAAATACCACATCTTTATTCACTGAGATTGACCTGAATTTCAATGATGGTGTGTCCCCACCACTATCATCTTTCTAAGACAGAACTGCTAAATTGAGCATTGTAATGATGATTATCTATTTCCAGCTGAGACTCTCAGCACCTTGGTTAGAGAGAATTGTCTCATTCATTTCTGTATCATCATAAAGCAGGTAAGAACACCTTGCTCACTGCCCAAGAAATGTTTGTTCAATTTAATGATTTGTAAAGAGGGAACCAGTGTTGGTGCTGCAGCATGTGATCCATGTGGAGAAGACAGTCCTTAGCAGACCCGTAGGGCACCCTCGAAGCCTGCACCCAGCATGGACAGCCTGTTGAAGAGTGGTCTCTACATGCTAGACCGTTCTGAGACTGATATCTCCTGGATGGTGGGAACTATTGTAGGTGAGTTCACGCTTTTATTCAAAACAAAACTTGATATCTGTCAATTCATTTACTCCTCAAAGTTGTTGGAGTAGTAAATATTTTGTCTTAATTCTATTATCAGTTCTCCTAATAATAATTTTACTGCTGCCCCCTTTGCTGTCACTGCTATCCCTAATGTCAGTCATTTGTGCAAGATCAAGGCTATGTTAGGGAGGACAGCAGAATTTCAAACAGACTAGAGCAGACAACTGACTTGTCAAACTATGAATGGTAAATCATGCTGGAAAATTACGAAATGCATGACTGCAAATACTATTTTAACATCTGGGAATTACTTTAATTTGTTTCTTTTATTCTTCCAGGGGGAAATAATCTGGAGTTTCCCATTGAACTTACTTTACTATCGGAAAATAGCATGTCACTATTTAATACTTAAAACTTTATCCAGAAGTTTCTTGCATTGGTTTGGGTGGACACTGAAATGACAATTCCTCAAAAGGACATCAGGAGGCATCTGAGGTTGGTGCCATCTTTCACCAGAATTCTTTTTAGGGCCACTATAGCCTGATTTGGTTCTCAGAATGCACATGCCTAGTGAATATATCATTTCCTGAAAACCTACTTACTGCTTTTCTGCACACTTTCTCCCACTAAGCATCACTGCCTGATTTATACTGTCTTCTCAGGCACAGTACATGGCACATATTAAGCTATCAAGGAACATATTTACTAAGTGCTTCAGTGGTTTGAATGTGGCGAGCCTAATTTTGTCCACTAGAGTAGTCTGGAAATGTAAAAAAAAAAAAATGGGAAAATTATCAGGAATTTATGAACAAAGTCTTTAAGTAGTAATATAGCTATTACTTCATCCTTAAATGCCTCCTAGATATAAATGCTACTAGTTGGAATAATAAGTTCTGATTTGGTATGACTTGGTAGGTTGATTTGAAGATCTAGAGACACCTATTACCATTAATTTATGCTAATTTTTGAGCATTTTCAGAAATAGTCAAATAGTCTTCCAAACTGAATGAAATAGGAATGGTCTCCTTTCTTTTTCTTTCTTTCTTTTTTTTTTTTTTTTTTTTTTTTTTTTTTTTTTTTTTTTTTTTTTTTTTTTTTTTTTAGACTAGGTCTCGCTATTTCTGACTGTGGAACCACAAGC
Organism: Uropsilus gracilis; assembly: GCA_004024945.1. NCBI lineage: Eukaryota > Metazoa > Chordata > Mammalia > Eulipotyphla > Talpidae > Uropsilus > Uropsilus gracilis. The sequence continues at coordinate 10,600 of PVHY01020085.1, read as the reverse complement.
TCACAGTGCCTGGGGTACCACAGACTCAGCAATCCCCAGCCTCAGCTTCCCAGGTAGCTGGGATTACAGGCACAAGCCACCATGCCCAGCTATATTTTTTTAGAACTAGGTCTCGCTACATGCCCCAAGCGGGACTCAAACCGTGATCCCTGACCCTGGCCACAGCTTGCTAGGCTGATGCTTACAGGCATGCACCACCATGCCCAGCCCAGGAGTGGTCGACTTTCAGATAACAGAAAGAAATTATAATCTCTAGATTTATAAAGCAAAGGCAGGTGAACTATAGCTCATGTTTCTAACTCGAGGATCCTAAAAAATCATCTTTAGTTGTGATCATTTTATTGGCTGGGTCACCTAAATAACTTCACAAGTTTCTCTTACCACTCCTTTGGATTCCCAGGCTTCTATGCAATCTTCCATAACATTGCTGTTGCTTGCTACCAGGGACCATTAAGTGATACATCATCTCACACCAAGTCTAAGACATGGCAAGCAAGCAGCTAAATCACCTTTTGAGTTGGGTCTCCAAATTGTATCTGGACTTCTTCATTTTGAATGGTCATAGAAGAAATCTGGACAGCTACAAATTGTACTGATGTATTGACCATATAAGTATAATATAAACCCATAGAAACTTTCAAAGAGACTTTTGAATCTGATACTGAAACGACAAGCAAAACAATGTAGAAGGTGATACACCTATTCATTAATATTGAAATGGAGTTTCATCTTGCACGCTTGTCTAATTTATTTGGCCTGAAAGCTTTTAACTTTAAACTGAATCCAAGTGTGAACACTTGCAATTTAGTGCCTCTTTTAAAACTTATCTGTTCAGAATGCATGAATATTCCTCCAGCGAAAGGGATAATAGGAAAGTAAATTAATTATATTTTAACTTTCCAATCTCATTTTCACTTTGCAAGAATGGTGCAGGATAACTATTAACCTTTCATTTTAAATGAAAAATTTAAAGAAGCACCATGAGGTAATTTCAAACTACAACAAAAAGCAGCCACATATCATGGCTCCCTTCTTGCCAAAAATATCATCCTGAAATGTAGACTGACTTAGCATCGTCCAGGAATACTTTTAATACCCTTTTTCAATTTATTCACAGGGACTCAAGCAAGGCAAGGGTACTTAGAAAACTGGCAGTTATCAAAGTAAAGGAGTGTCAAAATAAAGCTTGTTTGAATCCATTTTTTTTTTCCTGGTGAATTTTGAACAGAATTACCTTCACACATGTTTGATCTCCAAATCCTTTTATTGCAAAGTAAATATAGCTTGGCTTCTTTTATTTAAAGTTGCTTAACATTTTTGGATTCCAAAGAAATAAGAATTTCTGACCCAGTTTGGGGTCAAATCTGGATTAGAATTTCTTGATTCAAACACATCAAGTTGCAGATCGTGCCATTTTCCAGCCCCAAACTCTTCACGAGTCCTTTTGTTTGGGGATAAATCTCACAGTCTGCAGCCAGCCTGAGCAATCAGCTGCTCTCCCTCTGGCCTCATTCTTCCTCCTCACAGTCATGCCATTTCCATTCTGGGTCAAGACTGGATCTCTTTGATTAGAAATCATGGTTAGTCACTGGCTCTACCTGGGTCACTTAGAATCTCTGTTTCTCTTCCCTTTTGAACTCTCCTGGAGGTGAGGCAGGACTCTCCTTTCACTCATATTATTGATTTTGCCTTTTGCTTTTCACTCAAATGGCTTAACACAGGCACTCTTGATAGACATCTGAATGCTTTGTTGCTCTTAGATTTTGGAGCCTTCGTTGTAGCTGCTAAAACAGTGCACTAAAATATGATTCATCTTGACCACTGAGCTTATCTTGTGCACCCTTAAATCTTGACCCTAAATAGAGAGGGACACTGTGGAGCCTGTGCTAGAGATTGAGTCCAAAAAACTCTGCTCTTTCTTTGGAGGAATAGCTGAAACTCAGAACCAGTGTCCACAAGGATGTCCAGTCCATTTGACAAACACAACACAACCGGTCACACTTGCTCGGAACTGATCTGTAAGTATATTACAACCATTTTGCCTCACAACAGCTCAGTGAGAAGGGATTCAGTAGTTAAGTCCCCTGCTCAATATCAGCATTTAGATTTGAACTTGGAGATTCTCCCATCAGAATTTACACAGTCATCACTCTCTTGGACTGTCTCTTTTTTAGTTTCATGTTTGTTTTTTTAATTATTTGTTTATTTATATTTTGGGGACTAGGTTTTGCTCTTTTTGCCTGTGGAACCCAGATGTTGCCTGGGGTATCATAGACTCAAGCAATCCCCAACCTCAACTTCCCAGTTAGCTGGGATTACAGGCACGCACCACCACGCCCAGCTGTATTTTTTTGTCATGGACTGTCTCTTAATAGTATTCTATGTATTGTGACATTTTTGGTGAAAATGTGGAGGGCCCTACCATGCAGGTATGTGTGATTATATCCTGATAGTCACACGATGACAAAATGAGAACCCATTTCTCAGAGCATCTTTGCATCTCAGAGCATCATCTTAAGTGATACAAGACTACTGTCAGCTTCTATTTTAACAGGTCATTGAAGCTTCTTCAAAAAGCCCTACCAAACTAAAGTACATAGTTGGGGTGGGGGATGGGTGGGAGCAGTCAGAGAGGGGAGGTGGTGGGAGAACCTCAGGGAATACAAAGATGCGAAACATATCTATATACATATAATTATTTATTTAAAAAAGAAACCTTATAATTAGGTTTTAACTTCTATACGGCAGGGATATTTCATTTAAATTACTGTGGCATAATTTCATGACTAAATATTAATTTGTTCAGTAAAACAGCTAATGTCAAAGCTAAAATCAGAAAAATATAATTTTTAAATTAAATAAAGCCAGGCATGGTGGCTCATGCCTGTAAGCTTCAGCCTATGAAGTGGCAGGGATTAGGGATCACGGTTCAAGTCCTGCCTGGGGCCCATAGCGAGACCTAGTTCCAAAAAAATATCTGGGCATGGTGGCGCGTGCCTGTAATCCCAGCTACCTGGGAAGCTGAGGCTGGGGATTGCTTGAGTCTGTGGTACCCCGGGCAATGAGAGCCTGCGGTTCCATGGGCAAAAATAGTGAGACCTGGTCTCAAAAAAAATTAACTAATTAATTATTAAATAAGAAAATTTTGTACTTAAAGTCACATACTCATAATGTCAATTGAAAGTACTGTGTAGATTTTATAGATATTCTTTATGATGTAGAGGAGTTATTTTCTGTTTTATCATTGGATGATAAAAATATGTTATATTTGATCAAATGCTTTTTCTGCACCTGTTGAAATATTTATGTGATTTTTATTTTTTACCCTATTGACAAGATAGTTAATATTAACAAATGTTCAAATACCAAATCAGTCTGGGATAACTGTGATAAGCTTTACTTGGTTGGGGCATATAATTTGTTTTATATTTTGCTTTTTTTGATTTACTAGTATTTAATTGACTTACTGGTATTTTTTATTTACTTGTATTTAATTAAATTACTAGTATTTAATTTAATGAATATAGAGGATATATGCCTCTATATTCATTAAATATATTAACCTGTAAAATGAAAAATAAAAATAAAAAACTCTAGAGTTTGGGAGTAGGGTGACAGGAATTTGGGAGGAAAAGCTTCTGAAGATTTGAGTGGATAAACTTCAGGTGACAGGATTGAAATTGAATTCCAGGAATATTTTCTCAATGAGGAATACCAGGAAGAGGTGAATGATAGCTAAGCCTGTGTGCTGGGCTCTCCATGGGCTTTGCTGGAGCAGAATCTTCTAGCACCTGCACTCAGCTTGACCCAGTTCCCACTGCTATGTGCCGGGACTGGAGACTCCTGCCAACACTGGACTCTCTCAGTCTTCAATCAATGCCAGCCTGACTGCCTTGCCCATTCCTTCCTGCCAGCTCCCCAGGATTCCCTAAACAAAACAGCATTTGCTTCAGTTATCTGTGGATGAGTGGCAGTAGGAAAACCCTCTAACTAGAAGGTTCTAAAAATCTCAAGTTCCCGAGATAGAACATCAACTACTGACTCCTTATTTACCCTGAATGTCACAACTCCTCAAAACACCATTCCCTGTCTCCCCATGGCTGCTATCAGGGATTCCCAATGCCTAAACTACCCTCACCCTGTGCTCCCTCCACGGATCCTTTCTACTACTGGAGAAGTTCTATGAATATGGCAGCTCGGAGCCACCTCCTCTAGAAAGCTCTGTGTACCCCTAAATGTCCATGACTAAATGCCTGGATAGAAGGGTGAGCAAGCTGTGTCAGAGGTGAAAAAGGCTGCCATTTTTCACTTGGGATGTCACAGGGCTAAAATGAATAGATTGTGGTGCATAAGCTGCCCATGTCATTAAGTAGGTGCATAAACGAATGGGTGTGATTGGACTCCAAAACAACTTTGTTTACAACCAGATTGACCCAAATGTGGCTTGTGGACAATAGTTTTCCAGCCCCTGAACTGGACCATGTAATCTCTGTAAATCCAGAAACAATGTCCTTTTCCCCCTAACATTGTGTCCTGGAACCTAGGAACTTTGTCCTTAAAATTCTATGAAACTTGATAAACAAGGTGAGTTAATTATTTAATGCTCAATATTAGTCATTAATTAACTTCCCTTGAGGAGGCCAACTACTATAGCTGCTGTTTAAAAATCTACTTCATTGTCTTGAAACAGGACTGAATTTTATAAATCTTTATTTTTATCTATTAAAGAAGTTAAGTATAAGCTCTAAGTAGACATACCTGGATTCTTACTGTGGGTCCTTAGGAAAATAATTACTCTGGTTTTATTATTATTACCACTGGAATAATAGCAACTGCTTTACAAGGTTGTTGTAAGAATTTAACAGTATCATTCACCTGAAACACATATTAGTCACAAGTAACCCAACATCTCCTATTGTGAACCACAAAAACTAACTGTGCCAAAAAAAAAAGAAAAAAGAAAGAAAGAAAATCTAGGGCTTCGTTAGCTTGACTAAACCCAACTGCCTTTCCACACTGAGTTGTATCAATGTCGACAGACCCGTTCTCAGTATCTAAATGATTAGTTAGGAGAGTTTGCATCTCCAAATCACCGAGGTAAACAGTTGTCCACCACTGAGAAAATCAACCCTCACTTTTGTGTGTTAGCATAAACACAGGACACTCCTTCCAGGTGGCTCAAAGACATGTTTTTCCCCTATAAATACACTTCATCTTTAATGCCTGAAAAGGATTATCAGTCCAAAGCTGAAGAAGCATAGGAGAGTGAGAGAAGTCACCCCAGAGGAAGGAGAGGCAATGTGAAATTAAACTCTTTACATTCAAAATGTGTAAGAAAGGCTTTCCTGGAATTGAAGCATGGAGTAAAAGGCAAAATGGATTATTTTATCATTTTATGTGAAACAATCATTTGAATCTTAACTAGCAGCTTGTTTACATGGATCTTTGTAGCAGCGGCTGAAAGCAAACACTATATAAAAATTGCCGAACTGAAAAGGCAAAGCCAAAACATAGGCAAGATTTCAAAACCTACATCATCTTTTTTTGTTTTGATCTTATTCACTTTGACATTTACTACTACACATAGACCTGTAAATTTAAGAATTGTCTAATAAAAATACCAGGGAATTGTCAGAAAAAATGACATCATAACTGTCTTCTAGAAACTTTTAATCTAAAGAATAAAGACCCACATGAAAAAAGTTCCATTATTTTAATGCTTCCTAATTGAAATCAAAGCATTTATGAATGTAACAACAGGCTGAATGTTACACAGGTGAATTACATTACACAGGTGAATGTTAATATTTAATATTTTTCACATGCTTTATTCTTGCCTTCCTACTGCACTACATTACATTATTCTCCCATCTTTGTATCTCCCCATCCTCCTATCCAGGTACATATTTGAAAATCTATTCCTCCATTTTTGTATACACCCATCTTCCTATCCAACTACATCTTTGAAAATCTAGCCTGCATTTTTGATCACTGAGTTAAGCAGTTAGTGAAAAGAAGACAAAGATTGGTAGTGGAGTTGGGAGATAAAGTGATAAATGTACTTGGGAAAAAAGCAACACCCTAGCTTAGCCTTATCTCAAAGCTGCTGATACTTACACATCATCTAAGAAAATAGTTACCCCCATCCCTGAAAGTATTTTGAAATAATTTCTCCACCCCACACCACTTCAAACACCCTGAAACCCTTGGAAGGGAGGAGAGAGAACAGTGGAATACTTGTTGAACTTAGGGGCTTAATTCGGAAACTGAAAAGCTAGATTTTTTTAGTAATAAGTGATTTAGCTCTGCTCCACCGCCTCTCATGCCCAAGACTCTATGTGAGGGAAAGATGCTGAAACCCAGAGGTAAATGAGGAGTTAGGATAAAACCTTGGCTTTAATTTCTTGAGCTCAAATAAACTCATTGACCCTAAAGGAAACTGAAATGATTTTCCTATCAAGGAAAGCCTTTCACAAACTATTGTGATCTTTTCTCTCAGAAGAAGTGAAAGGGGATTCAAGTTGTAAGATATTTGAAATGAACTCCCCCTCTTCTTTTTTCTTAAATTTTATTGTTACTTTTATTATTTGTTTTATTTTACACCCTTGTCTACCCCGGGGACTCCCACCACCTTATCACGGGTGAACCATCGTCGTCTTTTGTGCCCTCCCACACCTGTCCACCCCCCCTCCCCCACGGTCTATGCTACAGTTCTGTTAAGAATTAGTTTTAATTTTTTTTTGTCTGTCTGTTTGTTTGTTTTCCCTTTATTCTTCATATAGATGAGACAATTCAGTATTTCTCTTTTTCTTTCTGCTTTATTTCTGCTAACCATAATTCCTTCTATCTCCATCCATGTTGCCATGAATGACATAAGTTTGCCTTTTTTTGATTGATGAAGAATATTCCATCATGTATAGAGACCTCAGCTTTCTGATCCATTTGTCTGTTTTGGGGCATTTGGGTTGCTTCCATATCCTAGCTATTGTCAACAGTGCTGCAATAAACATCCGGGTACAGGCGTCTTTTGGGATTCGAGTTTTTGTAACCTCTGGGTAGATTCCTAGCAGTGAACTCACCCTCTTCTGAGGGCAGTTTTGTCCTCAAATTTGCTATTGCCTTTTTCTGCACAGGCACATTATATTTTTAGCTCCTACACGTTGACCTCAGAGCTAGCTCTGGATCTCAGAATAAGACTTTTTCTCCCTCTTTCATCCCCCTGGTCCTTCTCAATCCTAAACTGATTTTATAGATGCAAAATCTGAGGTTGAAACAAGACATGTGATTGAACCAAGATGACACAATTAAGGGAAAGATGATAGTCAGGAATGTAAGCCCATGACTGTCTTTCAAATCAGGACTCTGAAAACAATTCCCTCCTCCATGGAGACAATTAAGCACTCAGAAACCTCTCAGTGGTCTTTTGAGGGTGGTATGGGGGGTCACCACAGCCCCCACATCAGCTACAATCACAGTAGTCAGGGGCCACCTCTTTAATAGATTGGATAAGTGCTCTTGAGCTGTTGAGAAAAAAACTCCTTCCCTGGAATATGTTTGGAGGCCATAGACTCATTTCATCTTTCTCATGTCTAGATGAGCCGAAGATGCTCCTCTCACTATGTCAAGCCTGGCTCAGGTGAGGTTGTTGCTATTAACATCTGATATGTCCTGACCACATCAGTGTAAAAGCACTAGTCCAAGGATTTCAAGGATTTATTCACACATTCCTCATCAAAACCCTGAGATATGTACCTTTCTGGGATAGAAGAGTAAATGCAACATTGCAGTTCATTTATAGTTGAAGAAAGAGAAGCTCAGAACTTTGAAGCAGCTAGACCATCACACAGTCATGGAGAAAGAAAGAGTTGAGCTTCAAACCAAGGAAGCTTGCCTTCTTTATTTTACCAACACCTCTACCAACACTAAACATAGGATTTTAAGAGGTGCTCTTTTCTCTTAGTCTGTCACAATAGACTGCTTCTATTTGTTTACTAAAGTTGAGTCGCCAGGTACCCATGAACATCAGCTGATTCCTATAGGGTCCTTTCCAGAGCAGGACAAACTTACCTTCATCTGTTGATTATGTGAGTAGCTTTTGGATCCTGGAAAGAGATCTCACGCTTTGTTATTTAAAGTTACACAGAGAGTATGACTGCAAGAGAATCAATCATTCATGAGTTCAGACTGTGGCTTTGTACATTTGAAAGGCATCTCGAAGTCCATAATTTTTCTAAGTCCTCTTTAAAAAAATAATAAGGACCTAGATTTCATCAGCTGAAGCCTTCTATCCACGATTCCCTGTGAGACCTGTTATTCAAAGATTATTTATACCTAGCAGTGCATGTTGGCTAGTCAGTAGTTTGAAAAGCAACTATTTTACATGCAAAGACTGAATAAAATGAATGCCGGTCAACTCCCCAATCACATAATTTATGTACAGTATTTAGAAAGGAAAATTTTCAGATCAGCAGGCATGTTCCACCTGACAAGAACCTAGAAAGGGTTTTACTTTAGCAAGAGACCCAAAGGGTATTTTATAGAAATTTTTCCTTTGCCTTTCAAGTTTTCTCAAATATCCTAGCCTGTTTATTAATGGGAAAAGGTTTCTACGCATTTAGCCTTTTTGGAAAGCACAGGCAGAGTGAGTCCATTGGTCTAAGACAAATCAAGTCAGTATTTATCACAGAATGAAAGAAACGTAAATATACCATAGAAAGTCCTCATTGATTATACACTGGCACAAAATAACTAACTTTTTATCAGTTATGCAAGAGGTATGGCCATAATATATTTTAATCATCACTCAAAGTCTTCAGTAAAGATCTGAATTCATCTGGAACATTGGTTGTATACACAAGACAAGAATTTGGCCATCTGAGGCATCTTAGTGAATCGAGTCAAAGTCCCAGTCTTTCTACCTCACCTTGAACTTGGCAAATGGTTCAACTGAATTAGAATTTCTTTTCTGGTAAGCTATTTGACCCATCCAGTTTATAGAATGCTCTCCCATTCATTGAATAACCTCCATAGGAAAAGAAACATAATGGTTAAGTGTAAATGTAGCTAAAGCTTTTCCAAACACAATGCCTTACTTTACATATTTCTAAAGAAAATGAGATTGAGTTTCTGCTGTTAATTTTTCCAATCATTACCACTCACTTTCTTGAATAACTATCTTACCCTCTCCAGCATGCTTCCTCATATGAAAGATCCTTATGAACATTGCCTTTTGTTCATTACTTACAGGGTGTCTCCCTGTCACCCAGTCAACTCAAGCTTCCGAATTCGATTATATTGTAATATTTCTGAATCTACAGACATGGGAAATGTGATTAAACCCCAGAACATATAGTATGTCAGCTTTATGATGTTTCAAGTTCAGTTCATTTCATACTACTTAAGGATAAAATTGCCTGCTTTGATCCACGGTAGTGTATTTTATGCTTCATGCACAAAGTCTTACTTTTGGATCCCAATGCGGAGCACAGACCCAAAATGCCTAATGATGGACTTTATGGTGGGTGCTCACAAGGGGGGACTTGTGGATACCTGGGAAGCTGAGAGGACTGGGTAGCTCTTTCACCACTCAGAAACACCCACTCCCCCCTCCATTGCTATTCTCACGTGATCTACTTTTAAAAGTGACAAGTGATTTTCTAAAGAATGAGAAATGGGGAGGGAGGGCACGTTGGAAAATTTGTTAGTTTCATGATTATAGATTAATTTGCATAGGCTTCATGAATGCGGGTAATTCAGTGTCAGAATGAAAAATGAAGCATCCAAATGATAATTGGAAATCCATGTTTGGAAGGTTTGGGGCTTGTTTTTTATTACACTAAAACTCACCATTTTAACCACTTTTAAGGTGACAAACACAGCACCTTCAGAATTCACATCTTTGTGCAACCATTACCACCATCCATTCTCAGAACTTCTTTATCACCCCAAATGAAAACTTGATACCCATCAAAAGGTGACTTCCCAATCTCCCTATCCTCCCCACCCATGACCAAGGTCATTTCTTTTTCTATGAATATACCTATCCTAAGTAACTCACTTAAGTGAAATTGTGCCATTTGTGTGTCTTTGTGTCTGGCTTACTGTATGTAGCATAATGTTCTTACAGTTCATTATGTTGCATTTGTGTCAGGACTTCAATCCTTTGTAAGAATGAATGATATTCCATTGAATGCATGGACCAAGTCTTTTCCGTTCATCTGCTGATGGCTGTTTGGGTGACTTCCATCTTTTGGCTGTTGTGTAGAATGCTGCTGGCAGCATGGTTATACAAGTGTCAGACCACTATGTTTTAGATCAGTCAGAATCATTTAGCTTTTGATACTGTCAGACGAAATTTGCTACTTATTTGGAAGTATTAAGCTTTCTGATTCATGCATGTACATATAATCACTAACTGAACAATAAATGAATAATCATAGAATAATAGTATGGGATGAAAATTCATATTTAGGACTTGAGATATGACAAATATATCTTAGGAACTTTATATACAGTTTTTAATTTCAAGTCTACAAACCATAGCAAGAGGTGTCAGTAGTATTTTATATTTTACCCATTTTACTGATGGAAAGGCCGGTAG
>PVHY01020084.1:0-26197 GCA_004024945.1 Uropsilus gracilis | reverse complement strand
TTCCACCTCACTAATAATTAGGGAAATGCAAATTAAAACCACACTGAGATACCATCTTACACCAGTAAGAATGGCCCACATAAATAAAACAGACAACAAATGTTGGCGCGGATGTGGAGAAAAAGGAACTCTCTTACACTGCTGGTGGGAGTGCAAACTGGTCCAGCCACTATGGAAGACTGTGTGGAGGACCCTCAAATAATTGAAAGTGGACTTACCATTCGACCCAGCAATCCCACTACTAGGAATCTACCCAGAGGACATGAAGACATTAATTCAAAAGGACACATGTACACGCATGTTCATTGCAGCCCTGTTTACAATTGCCAAGAATTGGAAACAAACCAAATGCCCCAAACAGATGGTTGGCTAAAAAAAATATGATACATATACACAATGGAATACTACACATCCATCAAGGAGGACAAACACATGTCATTTGCAGCAATGTGGATGGAACTAGAAAGACTCATATTAGCAGAAATAAGTCAAAAAGAAAAAGAAGTACAGGATAGTTTCACTTATATGATGGATATAGTGAAAAACAAACAGGTAAGAAAAAATGAAAACAACCAATGGGACTGAACCATGGAGCTAGTGAGGAGGAGGGGGAAGAAGGTGGGGGAGGTGAAGAGCACAAAAGATCAGGATAGTTAACAAATGTTAGTGAAGTGGGAAAGCCCCGGGGTACACAATAATGGATTAATGTAATATAAATATAAATATACATATATATGCAAAAAAACCCCACCACATTTACCAGATATCGGAAGAGAACAACGGGCCAAACAACCAACAACTGAACATCAACTTATAAAACCAACAAATCGCAGAAAAATGGGAGATGGAGTGATTGGAGGGGGGATACGGAGGGAGGAGGAGGGATCAATTAATGCACAAATGTGACAAATCAATAAAATGAATTTTAAAAAAAAGAGACTAGATCTCACTATTTTTGCCCGTAAAACCACAGGCTCACATTGCCTAGAGTACCACAGACTCAAGCAATCCCCAGCCTCAGCTTCCCAGGTAGCTGGGATTACAGGTGCGCGCCACCACGCCTGGCTTCATTGTGTTTCTTTAAATGGCATTACCTTCTTTCTGTGTATAGTAGGCCCTGGTTTGAACACTACAGTCTCTTTGCTTTTCAGTGTCCCAACTCAGTCATAAACATAAACACCCTTCTCTTGGATTGGATTCAAGTCTTTAAATGGCCCCTGAACTCACAGGGCATTGAGAAAACTGTGGGGGGGTAGGGGTGCAGGGGACGGCGGCAGGAATGTCAGACACTCACATGACACCTCTGCTCATGTGCAGGCTCCATTGCTCCATTGGACTTCACTTACAAAACACCAATGTCAAGACACAATTATAACTAATTTCTCCACAATCTTTATTGCAGGACTATTTGCAATAGCTAGGACAAGGAAACAGCCTAAATGCCCATCAAGAGAAAACTGGATCAAAAAGATATAATATACCCATGCTGTGGACCACTCCTCAGCTGCAAGAAAAAGGAGAAATGGTCCCACTTGGAGCAGATGGAGGGTGGTGGAGGGAACTGTGTTTAGGCAAGCAAGTCAGATCCAAAGACAAATACTTGATGCTTACAGAGATGACTCTGTTCAGCGAAGTCAGATACCTATGGAAACTACAAATATCTACAAAACTAGTGGGCATTAGTAAAGAAAGTGAAGTGTCTGAAATTAAGGGGAAGGGAGAGGGGATATACGGAATAGGGCTGGGAGGAAATCAGATAAAAAATGCAAGATAAAAGTCACACCTGGTCATTTTTGTAGCATCTTATTGGCACTAGCCAATGTTGGAGAGGATGTGATGTCAGGTGATAATCACTCAGGTCCATATTAGGGGCCTGGTTGCTGCAGGTGTTTATAGTAGAGGTGGCTGGCCTCACTGAAGAGTGAGAACAGCTCCCAGAGGGAGTAGCACCCAGTTAAGATCAAAAGGATGAGTGGAAATTAACAAAGCAATGATTAATGGTGGGGCTGGGGGTGGGGTGGGAAGGTGGAGAACCTGAGCCAGGGAATAGACATTTCTGCCTTCAGAAATCTCATGACCTGGGAGGTCTGGAGTCTGCAGTGACATACACAGGCATAGACAGAAAGTCCAGCCCCAGAACCTTCACTTTTGGTAAGGAGCTTGGAAACATTCGCCCCTTTGCAGTGTCAAAACATGTTATAACATGTTTTTCACAGGGGAAAACCGGAAAGGGACAGAATATGCATTAGCAGGGAGAAAGGGACAGTCCAGCCATCCATGTGCAGTCTCCTACAAAGCGTTACTAATTCCACGTTCTTGCCGCAGTGTTCAACCAAGTGCCAGGCCCTTCTGAGCCGGGACCTGTGTGGGGACGCCCAGATCACAAGCTCACATGTGTTATCCTCAGTAAAACTCAGTAAATGTGTGTTAAATGAATCAATGCAGGCTTGTCGTGTGCTGTAAGAGAAATACTTCATTTGGTTATGATAAAAACAAAAGATCTCCCTCTTTCCTCTTCCACCCCGGAGGTACAACATAAACCCCAGAGAGGCTGCCTGGTGTTGCCTGTTCTGGGGGCAGACACTTCCTCTAATATTTCAGAGCGAAAATGAGAGGAGTGAGGGGGCGGAGAAAGCCTGATGAGTCTCGCCTATCAATTAATCACTGCACTTTGCTCATACAGCATGTAACACCTTGTAGCCTGTGCTCATAAGACATGGCCTGAGTGTGAACGAAGCTTCACAGCTCACTGCCTCCAGGCCCTCCTCTCCCCTCCCCCCAGCCTACTCCCATCCTCCCTCCTTCTCTCCAAGGGCAGCTTCAGCTGCTCCCTCATCAGCAGAGGACCTCTGGGACCTACCCTGGAGGGTGAGGGAGGCAAGAAACCCAGACCAGGTCAGACCTGCAACCCCCAGGGCGGGTGGCATCCCTCTTCGGTGACCTGGACTCTAGGCTCCAGCCTGGCTTTTTCTCTAAGAGCTCTGCGGACCAGAAAACCCAAGAGTTAGAGATCTCAGCACCAACTCTGGCTTTTTCCTACCTACTCTGTGGTGTGGCATCTTCTCCCTGGGCCTCATCTTCTCCTTTGTCCCATGGGAAAGTGAACAGGGAAAGTGGTCTAAAAGCAATGTCCCCAGAACTTCCGGTGTCAGGAATCATGCTGACCAGGGGGAGGGTCATCTCCCTAACTTCAGTCACTGGAGGTGGTGATGAGAATGCCTGCAGAGCGCTTGCTCCAGCTGCTTTGTACGCTGAACTCACCATAGCCCTTACGATGGGCTTTTGCTGTTGTGCTCATTTTTAGATGTGCAAACTGAGGAACTGAATAATGAAGTCGCTTTCTCAGTGACACGCGCTAGTAAATGACAGATCAGGGGTTTGAGTCTTGTCACCTGGCTCCAGAGTACCTCTACCTAACTACATGTTCCCATTTTGTCTTCTTCCCTGCCCTCCATTCATCCGGCTGAGCTCCATAAAAGAGCCTATGTGGTAAAAGCATTCTTCTGGGGAAAAAATAACAAAAATTGGAAAACAACTGAATATTGCCATTCTAAGCCCCAGAGGGTGGGGTGCTGTCATTGCTTTCCACTTTCTGGATCATCCTCAGAGCATTACTAGAGATGGGGGTGAGGAAGAGCTGGCAGTAACTAGTAAAAGGGAATATTTTAAAACAATTTGTCCAACACGACACCCACAGCTTGTGCATGCAGACAGATGCTATGTAAGAAGGTTCAGGCAGTTTAGATCTAGTGTCTTCTCTCACTCCCTCTTTCTCAGCTCTCCTTGTCTTCCTGGGAAGGCAGAACCACAAGGAGATTAGGGCAGGTTTTCATAAAATAAACTTCAGAGACCTGAAGAAAAAGAAAGGAAGGCAGATCACTGATCAATGATAGAGAAATCGTTCTCTCCATCCCATCATCTTAAAATTAGATAACCCTCCTTTGAGCAGGAACCTGTTTGATAGAGAACCCTGATCTAGTGACTGGGAGTGACATGGTGAGGAGGCTGGCTATGGAGCCATAATGGGTGTCATAGAGTGGTCAAGCATCTAGGTCCTCTGATCATACCCCTACTCCTTACTCCTCTGGGGACACCTGAGTTCTAGTACATGGCCTACCTCGCATTGGCTGGCCAGGGGCAGAGGTGACAGGTTAGAACCAATAACCAGTTAGATCCGTGACTCCAATTTGATGCTTTCTCCAGGATTCCCCATGATTCCCAGAGCGGCCCCTCAGAGGAGGAAAGTTGTCCATGCACTTGTCCCTACAGGGCCTTCTGGCTGACACATAGACCCTCTACAGTAGGTTTGTCATGGAGACTGATAACCTTTCAACATTTGGAACAGATTGTCTAGGGGAACTGGAGATTGGGAACAATAAGGAGGGTGTTCTAACCTTCAGTTGGGTCTAAATTTCTCTCTGGATCTGGGCTTGCCCTCTAACTTGTTTGCCACTGTCCTGTTCATATAGAATGTTGCCAGATGTGGACACAGGGGACAGCAATACATTCCCATCTCACAGATGAGGATGGCAAAGCTCAGAGAGAGCAAGTGACTTACCCAGGAGCCCTGAGCAGACAGTTAAGCTCAGTCTTCTGATGCACAGAAATACTTTCCGTGCTATGGCATGCTAACAACTGTTAAGCATCTATCAGGGGATGCACTGCCAGGTGCTCCTTGGGATCCAGGTGAGGATGTGGAGATTCCAAGAAATTAAGTCATCTCACAGGGCACATGGCAGAGGACAGAGGGAGGGTCCGAGCCCACACCTACCTTTTCCAGAGCTCCTACTCTTTTTCTATGATTCTAGTTCACTCTCAAATCCAGAGAAACCTCAAGGAGATGGTATCCAGACATAGGGGTGTGCCATCCCCCCAACTGAACTCTGCTGCATGAGGTGTTGAAGTCTTAAATCACCTCTTGGAGTGATTTAAGAGAAATTCTGCCTTAAATCAGTCCAAGTGGGATTTTCAGCTCTGTTGTTTCCTAGTACTGGGAAAAATCTCTTTATTTCTCTGTTTCCCTATTTCTTTTACTACAGAAAGGATTAATAAAAATACTCTATAGGTTTTAGTGAGGACTAAAGGAGATTGTGTATCTGGGAACGCACTTGGTACTGGAATAGAATGAATACTTGTGTTCACTTGGCACATGTTCTTCCAGGCACTGTTCTGAGTAACGTGTTATACCTCATTTAATTGCACATGCAACTGGAAGGTCATTGCTGACACTCCTCCCCTCAAAAGTATTCGTTCTCTCCACATTGTAAGTCCTAACATGAGTTATGGAGCAGAAGAGGAGATTGGGCTCCAGCCCTGTTTCTGTTTTCACTTGCCACCCACCCTCTCTGAGCCTCATTTGCCACATCTGAGAAACAGGCATGTCTTGATGACTACTTGCTGAGAAACAATCAAAGGTGTGGTTGCATATTGCATGTGTTATTTATTCTTACAGTGAAGCCAGATGTGGATTCAGACATTATTTCTATTTTACAATTGAGAACACCAGGGCTCAGAGATATTTAAAACCATAAAGTGAAATACTAATGCCAGGTAGGGCTTTCATCATCATCATCATCATCATCATCATCATCATCATCATCATCATCATCATCATCAACGTGGAGCTATAAGGCAAATGCTCATGAAAACAGATCCAAAGGGTCATAAGGAAAGGCTGTACTTGCCTTGTTTTCCTGAAGTTGATAGCCTGATTTATCTACAACCCTGGTAGCAGAATACACAAGAAACAGGAGAAGTCTGGGAGCGGGGGAGCACTTAGCTGATGTCCACCAGGGAGTGTGGGGGGTGCGGGGCTGGGCAACATGGTCCTGGAAACCCTCTCCAGTTGTCTAGGGGCCCAGTAAGTCTCTGGGGTTGAAGCAGACACTGCCACAATTTGTGCGCTAGCTCTGGAGCTGCCTAACCAGAGTCAGGTGTGAAATTGCCTCCCCCACCACCCTAGCTCCCTGAGATGCCACTTATGTGTTCATAAGGGATGGCACCTCTGTTCTCATCAGAGATTCCAGAGAGAAGAGAGGCACTGAATTAATACCAGAGACCAGAAGAACCAAATGACTGACTGTTCCTGTAGATGGTCTTTGGACATCAAGCCCACATAAATCTCCTTCTGCTCCCATAAATCATCACAGCCCTAGGATTTTATACATGTGATTTCTAGCTAAGGAGAGGACCTTCTGTAACCTCATTTGGAAGCATTTTATTCTTGCTATGTGTTCATGTAGAAAAGGACACACATGTGCACACTTTAGCCAAGTGTCCCACCATAGTATTTTAAAGGCAGGATACAGAGCTACCTTCTATAATTGACCTTCTCTCTATAAATATGATTTCTCATCACCCCCTTTCACCTCTCTCCTAATCACTACCTTATTCTCTCACTGAACACACATTATTTGAATACCTATTGTGCCCAAAGCCCTGGGGTCAGTGCAGTTGGGGTGTGGGCTTGGTGTGCAGTTTGGAAGGCACTGATTCTGGCTCTCATGAAGTTTGCAGCCTTGGAGGAGAAGATAATTACACAGATAAATATACAACAAGAACAGTGAATGCTGGAGAGAGACATAGGTAAAGTGATATGAGAATCTAAAGAAAGAAAAGTTGGAAAAACTCTCATGGCATAAATGACTTTCCTATTGAAGCTTGATGAGACAGAACTTGGACATGCAGGGACTCAGGGTGAGGAGGAACACTTTAGACAAAGTAGAGAATACTAGGAAGACAGAAAAAGGTGCTTGGGTTTGGGGCGAGCAAATGGTTCAGTATGATTGGATTGTCAGTTTCACCAGGAGGGGTTCGGTGGGACATGATGGTAGAAGAAGAGGTGGAAGAAGTACAGGGAAAAGTGTGAGCCTGATTCTCCAGGGCTTCTAGCTTCTCCTGATGCATGGGAGGTAAGTCTGTGCATTGGGGTCTACTGACAAACCTTCCAGCACCCGAAGTCCCACCTGTCAACCATCCTGCTTCAGGAATGTCACAATTCTGTGGGTCTCAAGTGTTGTGTCCTCAGGGGGGGGAATAATAATCTCATCTCTGCTTTGCTCTGAGGATTGATGTCAGGATTCAGTGATAATGATTACGAAATGCTCCAGTAAACTAGGAATGGCTACACTCTTAAAGACTTTCTTTATAGCCCTCCAGCCCAGGAGACCTCTACATTTAGGAAACATCAAAATCACCTGGAATGATTTGTAAAAAAATGTAGCTTTTGGTTTCGGGCAACAAAATATTGATCAGAAGCCAAAAATTGGAATTGTGCTTGTTCTCCCACCTTCAACAACTAGAAAATTATTAAAATCCAATATACACATATATTTAAAAACCAATTTTCAGACATAAATTTCTGAATATTCTGAAAATTCTCAATTTTCAGAATAAATAGCAGAATAGCACTGTAATTCCTCTGGTGAGCCCTATGGCTTCTTGGTGAGAGGAACTTTAAGACTGCAGTGCAGGGAGGGTGATCAAAGCAGAGCACGATGGTCTCCCTGAGTAAGAAGCTGGAGACTGAGGCAAGTGGATGTATAGGGAGAGTACCAGGGAGGAGGCATCCTTGAAAGAGTTTTTGGAAACAACAGAAAACCCTTGAGTCTGCAGCTGAGCACTAAGCTGCATATGTATAGGGTGACACACCACTGGATTGAACTAATAATGGGGGTGGGGAGGTGCAGGGGCAGTTAGTTGAACAAATCTCAGGGCTCATGTGAGGCTGGAAGAGGTTAGAGTTGTGATCAGCCAGACCCAAGAGACATGGGTGGCATTCAATCAGATAACAGAATGATCACCCTACAGTAAGTAGGAAGGCTAAATTAGCCTCAGAAGAGTGACAGTCTTGCCCTAAAGTCTTGAAAGGAGCAAGTGGATCCAAAAGTAATTTAACTACCTGCTCAAACAAACTCTTTAAGGACTAACACCACAATTCAGCACTTAACAAAGTCACATTCAAAATGTTCTGCATAGAATGTAAAAGAAAATTAGCAGGCATGTGAAGTAGCAAGAAAATGAGATCCCAAACTAGAGGGAAGCATCAACATAATGAGTGAAAAAGATGTAAAAATGAATTAAATAGAACTTCTGAAGGTAGAATTATCTATCGTGAAGCACAGAGAGAAAAACGATTGAGAGAAAATGAAGACTCAGTGACCTCTGGAGTGATATTTGTTTAGATGGTTTCTGGTGCTATGTTTACTGGCTTACTGACTGTTAATCAGTATATGTATCTGATATATATGTATCTGATATATATGTATATATCAGACAATATATGTATATATCAGATAAATATATACCTAGATTTATATATATATCTAGATCTAGATATCTAGATACATATCTATAGGTTATATATAGACATAATCTATAGATATAGGTTAATTGGTATATGTATCTGATATACATATATATGTATATGTATATAATCGGTGTATATCTGCTGTTAATCCCAACCAGTAAAATTTTCATTTTATATTTATATAAATATATATATATTTATATTTTATACAGACTGTTGACCTGGATTAAAAAATTTAGATCTATCTCAATGTTGTCTGTAAGAAAAAGTCCAATAAATGTAAAGACAGGGATAGATTAAAAGGATAGGGGAGGGGGAATAATATGCTGTATTAGTTTTTTTGTGGCTGCCATAACAAACAATTACAAATGTAGTGACTTAACCTTTCAATTTACTGTCTTCAGTATGAGTTTCCCTCTCAAGGTGCCAGCACAGGTTGCTATCCTTTCAAAAGCTCTAGGGAAGAATCATTTACCTTGCTTTTTCATTTCCTAGAGGTCACCCACATTCCTTGGATCATGGCTTATTCTCCACCTTCAACAAGTAATAATTGGTCTATTCTGCCTCACATCACAAGACTCTTTTGTGATTTTTTTGAGACTGGATTTCGCTATTTTTGCCTGTGGAACCACAGGTTCATGTTGCCCGGGGTACCATGGATTCAAGCGAGCCCCAGCCTCAGCTTCCCAGGTAGCTGGGATTACAGGCACGCGCCACCACACCCGGCTATTTTTTGGAAATAGGTCTTGCTACGTTACCCCGAGTGGAACTCGAACCGTGATCCCTGGTTCTGGCTGTGACTCCCTAGACTGCCGCTTACAGGCAAGCACCACCACCTGGCCTATTCTTCTGTGATCTTTCTGTAATGATTTGTAATCATTCTTTCGTAATGACATTTCCCTGTGACTGTAGCCTTGAAATTTCCTCTACCTTTAAGGATGTGAGGTAGCAGTTAGATTGGAACCACCTGGATAATCCAAAACAAACTCCTTGTCCCAAGGTCTTCTTAATTTAATTTAAAATTTTAAATTGATTACATATATATATATACACACATTTTTCTTACATCATTGTATACCCTGAAGTTCTCCCACTACCATGTCACCCATGAGTCGTCATCCTGATTTCTTGTGCTCATCCCTCTCCTATTTCCCTCTCCCCCTCCCTCCCTTGCTGTATACTTTACTATTATCAGTTATCAGTTTTTCTTTTCCTTTTATTTGCTTTCCCTATATCCCACATATAAATGAGTCAATCTGGTATCTCTCGTTTCCTTTCTGACTGATTTTCACTGGCATGATTCCTTCTAGCACCATCCATGTTGCTGAGAATGACATGAGTTTGTCTTTTTTGGGAACTGAATAACATTCCATTGTGTAAATATACCACAACTTTTTGACCCATTTTTCTGTTTTGGGGCATCTGGGTTGTTTCCATATCCTGGTTATTGTAAATAATGCTACAATAAACACAGGGGTGCAAGTTCCTTTGGTCATCTTAATTTTTAACAGCATCTATAAAGTCCATTTTGCCATGTAAAGTAACATATTCACAGGTTCCCCCATGGGCATTTTGGGTAGTCATTGTTCTGCCTGCCACATAAAGCTTGGCTATCAGCCAATTTTATCTGGAACATTCATCAAATAGATGACACACTGGACCAGGTAAAAGTTGCAAAAATTTCAAAAAATTTAAAGATTGAACTCATATGGAGTATGTTCTCTCACCACAAAGGAATTAGAGATCAATAGTAGAAAGATTTGGAACTAGCAAGGGAAATTACAACATATTTGGCACTGAATGGAAATGAAAGCCAAATTTGTGAAATGCAGCTAAAGTAGTACTTGGTGAGAATGTTAGAGCTTTAAGTGTTTATGTGAAAAAAGGTTTGAAGTAAATCACCTAAGTTGCCATCATAAGTCGCTAGTAAATGAAAAGCAAATGGAAACAAAAATAGGTAGAAAGGAAAAAATTAAGGTAAGAGAGAAAATCAATGAAAGAGAAAATGAACAAACAGCAGAGAAAACTTCAATGACATCAGAACTGCTTATTTGAGAATATCATAAAAATGGACAAATCTCTAGCCATGTTGATTTTAAAAACATACAAATTACCAATTTCATGAATGAAAGGAGATACATGACTATACAGCTTCCAGATATGAAAAGATTAAAAGGGAAATATTATAAATAACTTCAGTTCAATAAGTTTGGCAACTTAGACAACGTATGTTTTTCTTGCACTTATACTTACCCTACAGCTGCCACTAAATCACCACGATTATAGTGACTTCAAACAATACAAATGTATTATCTTACTGTCCTAGTAATCAGAAGTCCAAAATGGATTTCATCTGGCTAAATTTAAGGTCTTGGCAAGATTGTGCTTCTTTCCATGGCTCTGCAGGAGAATCGGTCCTCCCTTTTCCAGCTTCTAAGGCAACTTGCATTCTGGCTTCTGGCTCTTCACTCTGCTTCTGCTTTCACGTTTGCTCTCTGACACACCTGTTCTCTCTTATAAAGACTTTTGTTTACATTGGACCATCCAGGCAATACAGGATAACATCGTCACATATTTAAAGTCCCTTTTGCCATTTTAAGGTGACACACTCACAGATTTTGGGATTAAGACATAGACATCTTTGGAACTCATCCTGCCTATCAAAGACAAAAGTTAACAAAATGGAGACACAAGTGAATAGCATATTTGAACAGCCCCATAGCTATTTAAGAACCTGTATTTTTAGTTAAAAATCTTCCCATATCCAAAAGAGACCTATATGTGGGTACAAAGGGACACCTGTGCTCGGATGTTTACTGCAGCACTATTTATAATTGCAAGGACATGGAAGCAACCTAAATGCCCCAAAACAGAAGACTGGATGGAAAAAATGTGGTACATATACACAATGGAATATTACTCATCAATTAAAAATGACAAATTTGACGATTTTATAACAACATGGATGTACTTAGAAGGAATCATATTAGCAGAAATAAGTCAAGAAGAAAAAGACAGAAACCAAATGACTTCACTAACATATGGGGTACAGTGAAAAAATAAACAAAAGACTTGGGGAAAATTCAGAACAAGCTAAGCACCAAACTGAAGAGCACAACTTTGAGCAGGAGGGAAAGGGGCGGGGGGATGGAGAAGAAGGGGGGTAAACCCTCGGGATTACAATGTTGTGAAATTTATATATAAATACATAAATAAATAAAGATAAAAAAAAAGAAAAAAATCTTTCCATAGAGAAATCCCTAAGCTAAGAGGCCTTCAATGTTGAAATCTGTCACACATTTAAGGAAGAAATGAACATTGATGCTTTGTACCAAACACAAAAACTAGCACAAAACATATCATAGACTTAAACATAACTACAATAATAATAAAATTTCTCAAAGAAAACATAGATATGCTTTGACCTTGGGTTAGCAGAGAATTTTTAGATTAGATACAAAAAGATTGAACAATAAAAATTTTAAAATGATACATTTTCTTCATCAGTATAAAAGTTTTTTCTCCGCCGCGCACGGTGGCTCGTGCTTGTAAGCTTCAGCCTATGAAGTGGCCGGGGCTAGGGATTGCGGTTCGAGTCCCGCCTGGGGCCCGAAGGGAGACCTAGTTCCAAAAAAAATAGCTGGGCGTGGTGGCGCGTGCCTATCATCCCAGCTACATGGGAAGCTGAGGCTGGGGATTGCTTGAGTCTGTGGTACCCGGGCAACGAGAGCCTGCGGTTCCACAGGCAAAAATAGTAAGACATAGTCTCAAAAAAAAATAATAAAATAAAATAAATAAATAAATAAAAATAAAGCCTTTTCTCCTCAAAAGACAATGCTAAGAAAATGAAGAAAATTGACTGAGGAAAGTATTTGCAATGGAAGTATGCAATCTATACATTTGACCAAGACTGCTTTCTAGAAAGTATAAAGAACCCTTATAACTCACTAAGAAGAGAAACAATTAAAAAGAAACTGAATCTAAAGAGGATATGAAAATGGCCAATAGACACATGAGAAGAAGCTCAACAGCATTAGTCACAATGGCAATATTTATTATTAAAATCATATTATTATACTACTACTCACCACTCAAATTAATAAAAATTAAAAGAGGCTGAAATTGTTAGGAGAATTTGAATCTCCTGAAACGCTCATATATTGCTGTTGACAATCAAAAGTAGTACAACTACTTTGGAAAACAATTGGGCAGTTTCTTATTAAGTTAAACGTACTTAGATTTGAACCAGCAATTCCAGTTCTAGATTTTCACTTCTGATATAACATCTGAAAACATATATTTACAAAAATAAATAAAGATAAAACATATAAAAATGAATGTCCACACGAAGACTTGTCCTCTAGCAATCAGCAGCATTTATAACAATCAAATTCTGAAAGCAACTGAAATATCCATCAGCAGGTGAATAAATGATGGCATATCTAGACCATAGAATGCTATGGTCTAACCTGATAATGGGAATGATATTGATAATAGGGTCAAACTATTGATAATGAGAACAGAAAGGATGAACTGTAAAAGCATTATGCTGAGCAAAAAAGAAAGACACAAAGGAACATATACTCCATGATTACCATTTCTATGAAACTCTAGAACAAGCAAAACTAATCTTGGTGGAAATCTGATCAGTGGTGCTTTCATCCTCAACCTCAGTCACCCGCTGAACTACAGAGGATCATGGGTTACTTTATGTAGTGATAGAGTTTTCTTTTCCAACATTCCTCTAACTGCAACTCAAAATGAGAACCTATTAGTACATGTTAATTATAACTCAATAAAGTTGATTTTTTAATGAAAGAAAAAAATTTAAATGAAAACACTTGGGTCCCATTCCTAGTGATTCTAACACAACGGGAATAATATGAGACACCGAAAACAAACTCTTTGGATAATTATGCTGCTGGAGGCTATTTCACTTACAGAAATAGTATTGATTTCTATTCATACCCAACACTTGGACCACAAATCAACTAGGCAAGAGATGAAAATTCAGAAAAGTGAGTTTTTGTGTACTCTTGTTTCATCCTCCACCTCCATTATCTAGCTGGAACATGATCACTACCAAGATATCCTCTTGGGTGCTCTGTTCTTCCAAATGTTGGCTCAGCTGTGGGTAAACTTCCTTCACTCACTCTTTACAAAAGGAAGTTTACTAGGAGAATAAATGGGAGAAATGCAAAAAAAATGCTACAATTGCAGAGAAATGATGTATTTGTAGAGCACAGACTCTTCCCATAAGATCATTCAAATCTGGCACCAAATGCACTTGGCCCACCCAACTCCCAGGATACATGGTATCCTGGAGGGCAGCAGGTAAATAGGAGCATTATGTGTGGAGATTGGGGCACTACAAAAACAAACTAAGAGCACTCACAGTCCAGTTTCCTTCCTGCTGCATTTTTGTAAGAGGATAGGGTCATTTCTTTGACAGCTTATTCCCATTCTTTAGTCTTTTCCCACCGTGTGATTTATCCTCTTCATCTTCTGCTTCACAATACTACCTGTTTAAATCCTTCCCTCCTTCATGTTCCACCCAGCTTGCATAACACCTCCATCCAGCCTTATTAGTTCACCATAGTCAAACACAACCTCTCCCTCCCCCAAACTCCTAAGGCACTTGGCTTGAAGAGCTCTTCTGGAAATCTTGCTTTGTATTTTAGTTATTCATATGCAAGCAGCCAATCTATTAGATTTGCAACTCTTTGGGTATAGAAGTTAACTAAATATGATGATAGTACCTAATAGTTACTTAGGACTGGTAGGTGTTTTATATATACTTATTGTAGAGATCAATGAATGAGTCAATTGATGCTGGTCCATACCTCTAATCCCCCTTTCTGGAAAATGCTTCCCAGCTCAAGTATTACTTCCTCCAGGATGCCTTCCAGATGCCCAAACTGTTGGGGTCCTTTAACACACTGACATATTTCTCTTATCACTGACAGCCATGACCACATATTGAATTTAAAGACATATTACTTGTTTTACTTATTTAATCAAAAAGTTTTTCACAAAGTCAAAAATTCTCTCCTAGTCATCACTGCCTTACCCTATCTAGCCCAGTGTCTGGCAACAGTATGCATTTCATAAATGTTTGTCAACCCGAATGTTCTCTTCAGAAGTTTCTAGAAGCATTAGCCCATGACACAGAGGGCCTGGTTTATTTAGTTTATGTTCTAAATAGAGGTTCAAAACTGTGCTTAGGTCTCATTTTCCAAGAAAATCCAGCATACACAGCCTTCCCACTGCAAGTTTCCTCTTGGCTGTAAGAAACACGACTAGAAGTTCCCTAGCGTCCATGGTAGTTCTAGTTTCCTTGTGGTCAGGGAATTCCCTAGCATAAAAATGTATTTTCTACTCAGATCTTAAAGATGGAGACCCTACCTCTGGGACAGCTGGGCATTGGCGCGGGCGGGGGTGGGAGAGATACACGATGCTTTCAGAGTCCCATGATGATTTCCTCTAAAATACATTTCTCTCTCCTTTGGCCTCCACCTTCCTTTTTTCTGCTTTCTCTGGTCTTTCTTCCTCTTTTCCTCTTTCCTTAAGTGCTGTTCTTCTCTTACCCGTCCCACCGCACTTCCTCAGTAGCATCTCTTCCGTTTTTCCCGCTTTCCTTCTAGCCAGATGTATCTTACCCAGCACGGTTCCTCCTCATTTATCCTGCTTCTCTGCCCACACTCTCCCTGGCCTCCCACCTCTCCTTCTGCCCTGCAGGAAGCTGAGACTCCTCACGAAGCCTAGAGGTGGGACGGTGGGTGAGTGGGCCCTGGCGCCACGGTCCCGCCCCTCAGTGCGTGTGTGAATGTCTGTGTGGCGGTGACGCGGTGCCGGCGGCGGGGAAGGAGGCTGGGCCCGCCGGAGAGGGAGGCGAGCGGATCGCTGGGGCTGTTCGGCTCCTGCGCGCCCTCGCGCTCCTCGCCGCCCGCCGAGGCGCAGGCAGAGCGCAGGCGGTGGCGGGCGGCATGGAGAGCCTGCTGGAGAACCCGGTGCGTGCCGTGCTCTACCTCAAGGAGCTCACGGCCATCGTGCAGAACCAGCAGAGTCTCATCCACACCCAGCGCCAGCGCATCGACGAGCTGGAGCGGCGGTTGGACGAGCTAAGCGCCGAGAACCGCAGCCTGTGGGAGCACCAGCAGCTGCTGCAAGCCCAGCCTCCGCCTGGACTGGTCCCCCCGTCGCCAGCCCGGCTGCCGGCGATACCGGCAACCGCCGCTGCTGCCGCCGCCGCCGGGGCCCAGGAACCTCTCCAGAACCACGGACAGGTCTCGCCCGCCTCGCCACAGCCCGTGCCAGAGCAGTCACATATTCAGCACCACGGACAGCTCCTGGTGCAACCCCAGCCGGGCCCCAGTGGCAGGGCTCACGCACCCCAGTCGCCCCACCAGCACCCAGTGGTGCCCGGGGCCGTCGCCGACAAGGAGAAGGAGCGTCCCCCGAGTTGTTGCGCTGCCTCTGGAACCCTCCTTCAGCACAAATCCCCCTCTGCCCTCGGCAAGGGCGTCCTGAGCAGGAGACCCGAGTAAGTGGGGAAGGAGGGTTGAGGATTATTGTGGTGGGAGAAAAGGGAGCCAACTGAGTATGAGAGGGAGAAAAGGGAAATTAGGGTGCACTGAAGAATCTGAATTTTCTAGGGTAACATGAAGTGAAGGGGTGAGAAAATGTTGGGGGGAAAGAAATGTGTCAAGGATATTGGGGGAAATAATCTCCGTATTTGAGAGGGCTTGGGAGATGTTGGAGCAAGAGACGGTATCCAAACCATCACTGGGGAGCAAAGGAGGAAATAAATGGGATTTAAGTGATTGGGGATATTGGGACCTTCAAGACTTTAAAGGGGACAAAATTGGGAAGAAGTTGGGGTGGAGATTAAACTGACGGAGAGAGAACAATTGAAGGTTTTTTTTAAGTTAGAAGAATTTGGAAAGGAGTTTGGATAGTAAAATTATTTGAATGGAAAGTGAGAGATGAAAAAGACAGAGGAAAGCCAAAGAAGCTTGTAAAGAGCTTTAAAAGAGTTAGGGTCCAGAAACAGTAGAATTGGGGTCTAAGGAAATTCAAGAGGCATGGTGATGGGGAGAATAGTATGATAAGGGGGGTTGGAGATAGAGAAGACTGAAGGGTGGGAGGAAGCAGATCCCAGGGGAAGGAGATGGCTCTTTAACTGATGCAATGGAAGTCAGAGCCAGGAGTGGCTCATTTGGGGACACCTACTCTGGTCTGATTTGAGTGGACACCTTTCTTCTGAAACCCCACAGAATCAAAGAGACATAAGGAAACAACCCCCCAAGTCAATGGAGGACTCAATTGCAGTATGTGAATTCAGTCTGGTTAGAGCTTTTTTCTTGACTCAAAGATTTCTGTGCAGAGTGGTTGGCAATCATGGAAAGAGAACAATGAGACAGACAGTTGGCAAATGGAGTTAGTATTTGGCTGTAATTCCTGCTTAAATCTCTGTTATGGTTGGTGACTGCAAATCTTCTTTCCCTTTGGTTATTTGGTGATAACTGGAATCTACCTGACACTGGGTCCACAGAGAAATGTGTAAATTAACCCCAGTGAGGGACTCTAGGACCTCAAGCTCTTTATTTACTCCCTAAGATACATGAACTAGAAATATGCAAGGAAGAGATGAAAGGGAACTGCAATATTTTCTCCTCTGTACCAGGAATGCTGTAATCCTGTTGGCTTCCTTTCTCTGATTAGACAGGTGATGGGAAAACTGCATGGACAAACATCTCAAGAGGAACCTAGTCAGCACCTAACCCTGATAACACTGATGCTGAAAGAGTTGGGGGAGGTAGGGAGAGAAGGAGAAAGAAGAACCAAAAATATTACCTTCATTCAGTCTCAGTGTGCTTTAGGTCTGAGACTACTTGTAATGATTCAATGTATTCCTTAGAAGCTCATTTTGGCCTCATATCTACTGGAGAATTAGAGAACTTGGGTCAAGACATGTTAACTCACAAGGTAGATTTGATCAGCGCCATGAAGTCTTTGGGGTGAAGATCTAGGATGATCTGACTTGGCAGATGAAACTCATTTTATTCAAGACCCATGAAGATGTAGCTCCCTTGGTGCCAATTTGTCTTTCTTTCCTATATATAGAATAAAAAAAGCAGAAAGTCAGTTTCCCTCAGTGCCCATGGATCAGCAGAATGCAACATTCTTCCACGATACTATGCGGTTTTTCCTCCAAAGAGGAGGGAAAAGAACTATTCCATTTCCCTGGAGGCAATCACAACTTCCTGATAATTATGGTTCTTCACCTGACTCCTTTCTTTATGCCCTTTGGTGTCTTCCTTCTCTTCCATGCACCCCCACTCTCTTTGTATTCTTTCAGGGGATGAATTCCTTCAGGGTGGAAGAAAGATTATTTTTCTTGGATAAGAAGTTTTCTGTACCTGCCAAAATAGCTTAAAGAGCCCAAATATTCCTACCAAGATGCTCTGGCTGAGATTCCAAGAGCTTAGGAATCACCTGGATTCCTATCTAATCTGACATAGTGTCCTTCCCTTTCCCTTTCCCTTGTCCTCCTTTAGCTTCCTAAGAGAGCAGACTGAAAATAAGAATCAGAATGATGGAGAAAACTGGAAGTTGATGGACATTGTCCACTCAGGAAGTTGTGCCAGACACTAAGAGGTTAATGCCACCTTCTTTTCTCCAAAGTCTCAAGTTTTCTCCCTGTTCCCCACAGCTGGGAACCCAGAGATTAGAGAGCATGGCCATGCATGCCTCACCTCCCTGCAACTCACCCTCCCCTAGATGTGAAATCACAGCTTGACAATTTGAATGCCTTTTGGACAATCCAATCCTCCCCCTCCCAAGTTTTGGGTAACTTCAACCCAAATTTCCTCCTCATGAAAGGACTGTCTATTCACTACACACTTGGCCCCACCTGCTCTCTACCCATGACGCCCATTTTGTTTGCCTCCTCTGCCCATGCCTCTCAATGGTGCAGGGCTAGATGCCGCCAGTAGGCAGGGAGAGATCTCCATGTGTAGGGTGAGAGAAGAAGAGCAGGGCCAGCTGACCTCTCTTTGGCATTTCTCCTTGGGAGCCTACAGAATGATTTCAGAATTACTTCTCTGCTGAAGTAGAAGGAAGAGATAGCTGAAAGGGTCTTCAGATCATTTCTATGTAAATCTATTCTCATTCCTTGCTTTCCCTTTTCTGGTCTTATTATAGTGAGTATATGGCCCTGGTGAGGTTACAGCTGGGTGGGTGAGGATTACCTGGAGTCAGGCAGTGTATTATATGAATCACTTCACTACACAGTTCATCTCTTATTCCCAGAACTCCTCTTCTTGCCCAAAGCCAGAGGCAGGAGCCCTAGACAACCCAGCACTGGGAAATAATGAGTTATTTGATTGTTATCTGATCTGCATTAATATGCAGTTTTACCTCTCTCCCTCCTTCATCTGAGGAAGATGTGAAGGCAGTGGCCTTGGAGGTCGGGCCAAGGAAGTAACTGTGTAAGGATGGGTGAGTGCAGAGACAGATGTGGGGGGCTGGTGAGCATTGTGATAGCAGGGAAGAAAGACACTCTAGGGGTTAAAATTCTTTCTCTGCAGGCTTCCTGGCTCTTGCTAAGCTCCAGCCCCCACTGCTTTTGCCTCTTAATGAAAGCAGCAATCGTGGCTTCCTCCTCTTTATTTTTTCAATCAAGGCTTGCAGCATCTACAGAATTGATTATTCCTTTCCTGGTTGGAGTCAGACTTAGCCTGACCAGGCTAAGGCTCACCATGGAAGCACACGACCCTCCCTGAAGCGAGTGGCTTCGGAGTGACCATAGCATCTCTATTTGAACAATGTCACCCACACACTCGGTCAGGCATTTAGAAGCCATAGTTGCCCAGACATGTCATATTCATATTCTCAAGTCCACAGGTAGATGATACTGGAGACTGGGTAAGATTCTTGCATTATATCTCAACTTCAGTTTCCATCTGGAATTCCCTACCTGGAAGAGAACAATACTTGGAATGACCAGCATGTCCTGATCCCTTTTCCTTATTTTTTTTTAATCTTTCTTTTATACTCTTCCTCACTATCTTCCACCTGTTTTTTTCCTTCACTCTTCCCCCTTCTCTCTCCCATATTTTCTTCCTTCTAGCCTCTATTCTTATCCCTTTCTCTCTACTCCTGGCCTTTAAGCATGACATAAATCTTGAGTCATCCTTGGAGCTCTGTGGTCTCAAACTGATGAGAGCCGGGAGGGTAGGTCATTGGAGGTGTTTTTCAGTTGAGTTGTTGAAGATGTTCATGGGAGCATATGTCTTTGTTCCTGCTGAGTCAGGGTGGTCTGCTTGGAGGCGGCAGGTCAAGATTGGCCCATCCTGAGAGCTAGTAAGAAAGTGTGAAGATAGGTCAGTCAAAACCTTGCACCCTGTGCTGTGAAAAGAGAGGAAAGAAACAGTCGTTGCTCAACATGCATGAGACATATCTAGGAAATCTAAATGTGTGCAAGTAGAATGTTGTTCCCTAGAACTAACCTTGATGAGAACAACGCAGGGTAAAAAGGGTGAGCATGCACATCGTACTCAGAGCCCAGAGGAAGAATTTTTTGGTTGTTGGAGTCAAGGTTTTATGTCAGGAATAGTGAGAGCCAAGAATAGCTGGAAAGGGGACAGAGCTTGGAAGACTCAATCCACACAGGTATCTGTAGTGCATGTGTACATCACCCCATTCTCTGCTGGTATGGTCCCTCCATACCCTAATCATCACTACCAGAGAGATCCTGTCATTGCATACAGAGTCCTTGCCTCAGCATACTTACAGAGGGAGCAACACAATGGTTGATACTCACCAGCCTGTCTGCTTTCTTTTGCTCCCCAACCCCAGGAAGGAGGGTACTTGTGCAATGCAAGCTGGGAAATGGGGACAGAATGCAATTGGCCAAGGGCAGGGAGTACATGTTTTTCTCCTCCCTCCGTAGCTAGCACAGAGTGGCACATTTGTACAAATTTGCTGTTCCGTACCTTTCAAGGGCCCAAAACACTCATCTCCCTTTGATCCCAAAAGAACACAATTCACGAGAAATAAGTCACCTTTGGCCTCTGGGAAATCCCAGTGGGCTCCCTGCTCACCAGTCTCTGCACCTCGCTGCACCTTCTCTCCCCTTCCTCTCAACCCTTCCCAGTTCCACACAGTCAATGCCACAGGGACTCATGGAGGCATCCTGGCACAGTTCTCCCCAGCCTGAAACCAAGCCAGCCAGAGAAGCAGAGGTTGGCCTTGCTGATTCAGCAAATATCTGCACAGACTGAGTTGCAAAGGTCACTTATGTAGAAAGGTGGTGGTGGGGGGGGGTGTCTGATCTGGTGGCAAGTGAATAATAAGGTGGATGACATGAAGGAGGGGCAGCTAGGACTGTAGTTGGACCCAAGGTCTAGAAAGTGACTTGGATCCTGAATTTGAGTCCCATGTAAAGATTTTCAGACAGAAAATCTGCCTGTGCTGGGGAGACTAAATGTGGTTTTGTTGGGGGGCTCAAATTTCATTTCCTTGACCCTGAATAGAGCAGCAGCAACTTAGTATAACGCATTCATAGTAAGAAGTTTTGGGGACACTCATTGCACCTGGCAGGTCTTCCAAGGCAAGGCTGGCTGGCAGGATGTCCAAGGTGTGGGCCACTGCAGCTCCTTCCTCCTCTGCTTCTGGAAATATGCACACGTTTCCAGGGACAAAAGGGCTGATCCTCTCCACTGCAGGCAATGAGGACACAATAGCACAAGGGGTCAGGAGTTAAGTGAGGAAGAAATTAGATTTTTCAGATTGAAAATAACTTAATGAAACCATAAAAGTATGGAGGTTTGAAGATCTAGGTGCTTGAGAAGCTGGGCTCTGGAATCAGGCGTCCTTGAGTTTAACCCCTGTTCCACAGCTGTCCAAACAACAACTTTATGTTTGCCACTTGCCTTATGTAAGTCTCTTTCTTCATTAATGACACAAAGAATAGTTATCTGCTTAAAAACCCTTTGTAACGTTAAAAATTACTATCATTTGCTCTAGGCACATAGTAAGTGCTCAATACACTTGAGTGTTTTTTTTTCCCCACACTGGAGTATTTGTACAGTTAAAGAAATCAGGGCTCAAGGCTCACTCAGTCAGAATACAGTGAGAGGCTAGAGTGCAGGCTCAGATGCTTTCTTTCCTCCCTGGCCACCTTTCCCCATGGGCCCTTTCCTCTTCTCCCTCTGCTTCTGGGCAACACATCCTCCTTAATCCAGGGAGTGTGGAACAGCTAGGCAGGATCAACTGACTAGCCCTTCGTGATGGTGGGTCAGGCCTCACACCTTTATAGCTGGAAAATGCTTCCTGAAGCTCAACTTAAACCCCTTTTGTTACATTTCAAGATGATTCACACTTTTCTCAGAGAGACCTGAGTTCTCATTCAGTGCCCCAAAGTGATACGATGACCTTCCCCATTTGCTAGATGGGAAAGCTACAGTTTCGTCCAAGGGCAAAAGCGGAGGGTATAGGGGATGAGTCTGAACCAGGAGACCACCACCTTTCCTCTGAACCCATCTCTCCAAATTCTTCCATTCTGGGGATGGAAGGTGAGACCTGATCTCTGTAAGACTTTGAGGGAGGGAACTCCAAAGAACAGCAGAGAAAGCTAAAGGAAAGGGGAGGCCTGGTGTGTTATTTGGATGCTTGGGGATAGCTAGGGACTGGGGTGTAGCTGGGGGGAGCACTTTGTTTTCTCTGTCAGTATAAAGAGAGTTTCTTCTCGAAATGATTTTCTTGGAGGAACTATCTTCTAGGAAAAACATAACAAATGGAGAAGAAAAGATGGTGGGCTTCTAACAGTCCCTCGGAGGGTGGTAATTAGGGCTATGAGGCCCCCGTTGGCAAAGCCTGCTCTGTGTGTGTGAGGAAAAGGGGGCACAAGGCGAGCTGCTTTGCTACTGCTCTTTGTTTGCAATATCCCATCCGGGAGGGTTATGTAACTCTGCAAGGCCAGCCTGCGTGCCTGCGTACCTTTCCTCCCCGGTGGACAGGCAGCTGCTGTGGAGAGAGGGCATGCAGGACTGTCCAAGTCCCAGCCCGCACTCTGTGCTGGCATCAGGCCATTTTCTCTAGACCACAGCTGCCGGGGCTGGCGGCCTTTAAGAGCTGGACCAGAGCCCCCACCCCACACCCTGGGGAATCAGGCAAACATTGGAGTTGGGAAATTCCTATAAGGTCATTTGGCCCAAACTTCTCATTTGGTAAATGAGGAAATTGAGGCCTGAGAGGGAAGCGACAGGAGCTTCCAAACTAGTTAGTGGCACAACTAGAACTGGCGTGTTTACCAGTAGATAGGGATGGATCAAAAAACTGATTAGGCCTGTTCCATGGTTCCACACGGCCCAATTTGCAGCTAGATACAAGTTTTAGGGGACCCAGGAAGGTTGCTCTGCCTTCCAGAATGTCTTGTCTATGTCAGCAACTCCACGACTAGAGGTTCACTGTGTTAATTCAATGTTATCTCTCTTGTTAAAACACACACATTTGTCTATATCGGCTTTTTACACTTCAGCATGAAAGAGTTTATTTGAACAGTTTCTGAGAGCAAGTTTCGTAATAGAGGAAGGAATCATGTCTAAGGCCAAGGAAGAAGGCTTACAGGAGTGAAGGGCTCACGAGGGAGGCAGCTGAGAGCCTAAATGATCCTTATCGCTGTTATATTTGGCAGGGAGTTGGCACTGCCTTGCCTGAGCATGGTAAACAAAGGGCAGGGACCCAGAGCACTTCCATGTCCACTTGCCTTAGAAAATGGTCTGGGCTGTAGAAGAGATACTTCTTCCCCAGTGAGCAGGAACTCAAGGAGCACCTTGGTGTTGGGTAGTCTGGATTCTTTCTAGGACCTTAAAATAATTTTTCAAATGGCAAAAATTCATACCACCCTGTTGGGGTTTGCTGTGGGGCATGTATGTGGGTAGGAAGAGAAAGCAGGCAGTGGGGGTTGCTGTACTGTGAGGTTGAAAAGATGGGGTGGAGAGGCCCAACATGTAATAGGTACTTGAGCAGCAATGGTGGAATGAATAGTCTTTGGAGGCATACATACAAGGTGCAGACACAGAGCTGAGTGGAGGGAGGGAAGATAATGGTGTCAGATGGAGGAAGACCCCAGCCTGCAGTGTTTAGAGCCAATAGCAGTTTATGCAGCTGAACACATGTGAAAAGCTAGAGACTCAGTTCTTAAGGCTAACTGGGGAGTAAGAGGGCTAAGAGTGTTACTCCCCATTATAGAATCCACGTCCATCCTATCCATGAGCACGGAGAACCCTCTTCTCTCTCTGTTCCAACTTGAGCAACCTGTGACCAGTCCAGTCTACCTCCTGGGAAGCTGCATTAAGAACAAGCCATGAGCC
Organism: Uropsilus gracilis; assembly: GCA_004024945.1. Taxonomy (NCBI): domain Eukaryota; kingdom Metazoa; phylum Chordata; class Mammalia; order Eulipotyphla; family Talpidae; genus Uropsilus; species Uropsilus gracilis. The sequence continues at coordinate 2,509 of PVHY01020084.1, read as the reverse complement.
TTACTCTCTCACACACACATGCACACACACACATGCACACACACACATGCACACACACGCATGCACATACATACATGTGTGCAGCTTTGCCAGCAAGTGACAGTAGAAATGGGATCCATTGATCCGCGAGGGTGGGAGGGGAAGGAATTGTGGTCATGTGGTTCTCAGTAGAGAGAAAAAAGAGCTGGATTCTGGGTCATCATTTGCCCTGCAAGATACAACATGAACCAGTCCCAGTCTCTAGGCCGCTTACTTCCATTTCTCAATGAGGCAGTGTTGGCTCTGTTCAGGACAATGTTAGGACATGGATGGGAGGGTGAGTGGGTGTGTGTGAGGTGTGGGTGTGTTTGTGGGACTGAGTGGGTATGGCTGTGCACAGGCACGTGTTACAGCTTTGGTCTAGGGAAGATGGATGATCAGGGAATGGATGACCGTAGAAGAGATGTGTGGATCTCAGCTTTCTTCTTGCTTCCCCATGACACCCTGATCTGGTCACACCATCAAGACTTTGGGTCTCATCTCTTTTTTCTGTTAGACTTGTTTTATCCCCCTTGGTTAGCCAGTTCCTCCTGGTTGTTTCCCTCTGTAAGACAGGGTGAACTACAGTGCCTTCACACCTGTCCTTGTATCTCTTTGTTTCTCAAGCCTGAAAGACACTAGCCTCTGGAGGCTGTGAGCTCCCAGGAAGGCTGCCTGGAGGATGGGCAGGTGCAGGGGTGGACATCCGGACTCTATCGAGCAATCATTTGGAAGCTCCGTTGCCAGGCAGCAGTGTGCCCATGGAAAGCAGCAGTGATTTCCCGTGCACCTGTCCTAGTTGAGCTGTGGTCTGGGCCTGGCACCAGATGACCTCCAGGGCTTTGGATATGTCAGGTCAAACCAGCCATCTCCCTGCTTCCAATCAGAAATGCTCTCCTGGTCCCAGGCAGGGAGGCAAAGGAATTCCACATTTTTTCCTTGATCTATGACTCCAATCTACCAGTTTTCATTCAGCTCATCAATTCAACACAATGATTATTTTAAAACAGCAACAGCAACAAAGGCTCTAAGAAGCCACTGGCTATCGCTTGTTCATGTCTAATTTCAGTTTCCTGTTCATAGCCTGGTTTTTTTCAGGAGATGCTCTGGATACTTCCAAACTGCTCATTTAGTACCTTTGACATCTCCATGCCTCTTAACTCCTAAAAACCCATCAGGGGAAGCCAGAGGAGTTCCAGAGGCAGGTAAAGGCACTGGGTTGGGTAGCACCTGAGGGGTGCTGTCTTTGCAGATTGCAGGGCAGGATCCAGAAGCCTGGATCCCTGAGTCCTGACTGTTGTGCCAAGGACCACAAGCTTGGAGCAAACACCTCCCCTTCTCTGGCCTCCCAACTTCCCCTTTGGTTCAATGCAGACATTCTTTGTCCTCCTTTCCTCTGCTGCCACCCCCCCCCCTCAGCTCACCACTCTGAGACAAAACAGGGCTCTTACAAGGTTGTTGCAGCAGGAAGGACCCAGTTTAGATGCGAAGAATGACTTCCAACGAATAATGGCCTAGGGCAGGAAGCGCAGGACTGGGGCAGAGGGAAACTGAATTCACGCTCATGAAATAAGCGTGTCTTCCATGGGCCCCAAGTATGGCAGCTCTGCCCTGCTCAGCCGGGAAGGATGAAGGGAATTCTGCAGGGGCTCCCAGCTCTACGTACCCCCAGGAATATCCCCTGGACTTCCTCCGGGTATTCCTGCGTAAAAGGCAGGAGCAACTGGTGGGGAGACCTCGGGATCCTCCCACCTCCTTTCCTGCCCCAGCCAGAGAGCGCCCATTCCTTCCCTTTGCCCCAAACTCGCAAGCAAAGCCTGGGGAGAGCCCTTGCTCCTCTGGCTGCCTTCCCCCGGGGGCTTCTCCGTGGGGAGGGAACGCCGAGTCAGACTTTCAGCAGTGTGGGCGGGTTGGCGAGCTGCTGACAAGCAGGATGGAATCTCCCGGCCCACGTGCCCCTCCCGGCGCCGAGCTCCGCGCTCCCCCGCGGGGGCGGGTACCCAGGCGCAGGGAAGCCGCGCGCCCCCGCCGGCCCGCGCGCACGCGCCCCCACGCCCCCCGCGAGGCCAAGCGGGTGCTGAGTCACACGTTCTGGAAGCGCAGCCTTGGGCGTCGTCTCGCTCCGCGCCGCACCAGTGCGCCCCGGCGGGGGCTGCGGGACCGCGACGTCCCCACCCGGCTTCCGAGGCTCCGGCCGCGCCTCCCGCTCCAGTTCCCCGCGCGGCGGGCCTTTCACCTGCTGAGCCCAGTCTCTCGTGTCTAGCTGTTTCCCGAGGTCTTTCCCACCCCCGCGGCCCTCTCAGCCTGGCGTGCACACCGCCGCCCGCCCACGGCGTCTGGGAGCATTCCCCCCCACCCCCACTCCCTCTCCCGCCCGGCGCGCCGCCTACTCCCGCGCTTCCCGGGAACCGAGGGGGAGGGGAGGGGGCTTCCGAGCTGCGTCACCGCCCGGCCCTGCGGCTCCGGCTGCTGCCCTCCCCCCGCCCCTCTC
>PVHY01020083.1:0-26194 GCA_004024945.1 Uropsilus gracilis | reverse complement strand
ATGTATACCAATAGTACTTCAATACATTTTTTAAGTAAAATATAAGCAAATGCTGTATAAAATATTTGAAATACGCTTACCCTAAAAAATCGTTTGTTCCTTATCTGGAATTCAAACTTAAGTGGATGACTTGTATTTTCCCTGGCAACCTTTACCAAGCTTACCCTCCCTCAGCTGGGATAGCCCTCTCCCCCCTGGTCGAGCAAGTCCCAGTAGAGAAAGAGTAACCCAGCTCCCAATCTACCCCCAACCAGGTGGCTCCCCTATCCTCCTCCATGCCAGTGGCTCCTGTGCAGTCAGATCACAGTAGTTTCTCTACATCGGCGCCTGACATCATCTCAGTCAAGTGCAAGCCACAGCTGGAGTCTGATTTTCCAAACCTCCAACTCCCTGTAACCCTGGTTATTAGGAAGAGAGGGGTAGGTTCTCTCCTGCAGGTGTGTCCTGGAGCCCACCTCTAAAGGGAGCCACAAAATCCTTCATGTTCTAGCCTCTTTTTCTGTTTGCATAAAACTAGCAATGAAAGGAATTGCAAAAAAGAGGAGCTGACAAACCAGACAAGGGTTCCTGGCCCAGATCCTGTCTATCCTACACTGGGGTGGTAGAAAGCTGACAGGACCTTGGTGGAATCCCATTATGATATAAAAGAAAATGAATCAAAGAAAGATAATCTGCGCCAGGCATGGTGGCACATGCCTGTAGGCGGCAGCCTAGGACATCATGGCGGGGGCCAGGGATCACAGTTTTATTTTGTTTTTTAAATTTATTTATATATAAATTTCACATCATTGCAATCCCAGGGATTTACCCCCCCCACCCTCCTCTCCATTCCCCCTCTTTCCCTCCTGCCCAAAGTTGTGTGCTTCAGTTGGTGATTAGATCACAGTTTGAATCCCGCTGGGGGCATGTAGAGACACCTAGTCCCCCCAAAAATAGCTGGGCATGGTGGCGTGCACCTGTAATCCCAGCTACCTGGGAAGCTGAGGGGGACTGCTTGAGTTTGTGGTACCCCAGGCAATGTGAGCCTGCAGTTGCACAGACAAAAATAGCGAGACCTAGTCTCAAAAAAAAAAAGATAATCTGCAATCATATACACTTAGCAGGCAGGCATATGGGCATGGGAACTTAGTTACTGCGCCATGCTTAATCAGGTGCTAAATGGCTTTTCAATAATATTACATGTTTCTAACTTTTTAAATCACAGTGACACCTCTTTAAAATTTTTCTTTACAAGGAATAAAGACTGCTAAGTGCTTTTTCAATGATCAGACTCACATTATTTCTGCTTAGGGGCTTTTGTGATGAAGTGTGTGGTGTATCCAGAAGCCTCTGGGTAGATGAGGCTGTTCTTAGTAGGGTTTTACTCAAAAGACATCCTGTCTTTCAGCTAGCTCCTGGACTTGTCCATCCCCCTGCTCCAGAATCATCTCTGTGTGTTATCTTCCACATCATAGATCCTCATATCATGCCCTTTACATCATGATACTTTCCTGCTCAAAAGCCAGCCATGACTCCCTAGGACCAGTAAGATAAGCCCCAAACTTCTACATTGGCATTGATATTCTACAAATTTCCTCACAGACCACATTCCCAGCCAGATGGGCAACTCAGACCTCTGGATAACACCAACCTACAAGATGACTCTGAAAGCACGATGTTTAGTCAAAGCACTTTTAATATTACTAAACTCTGAACAGGAAATAGTAACAAATCAATAACTAGCCTCCATTTAAAACATCCCTAGAAAACAGGAAATAGACTGAAATGTGGAGAAAGACAGGTATCTAGGAATGGTTGGGTACAGCAACTTACAGTCTTTGAATATTTTCACACATACAATTTTGTTCCAGCCTAATCACCTCTCTATAAGATAGGCAAGAATGATGGCATCACCACCCCTTCCATCATGCTGATGTGGAAACTGAGGCTGGCAGTAGGAGCTTGGCACAGCAAAGCAGTGGTGCCACATAATCACAGAGCCTCATTCTGAGTTCAGAGCTCATCCTACTGTACTGCACTGAGCTTTTATTTATCCCAACTTAATTTAGACCCACTTTGCTCCATTCTATCTAATAAAGAAACACTCAGCTTTTTTTCCCCCTTGTCCCAGCCGCCCTAGGCCTTCTTCACAGAGCTTGGTCACATGAATGCTCCCAGTTACTGCCTCTAAACACACTCTCTCCCAGACCTCGCCACCACAGCAAGGGCATGTCCTCCTCTAGCATGGCTTTCCTTAATTTTCTTTTTCATTGAGAGATAATTCATAATTCATATACCATAAAACTCACCTTCTCAAGTTTAGTATTTTTAATATATTTACACGGTTGTACAACCACCACCACTATCTAATTCCAGAATGTTTTCAGTATTGTCCAAAGAAACTCCATGCCTTTTATCATTACCTGTTTTCCTCCACCATTCCAGCTCATCACCCAGTAATCTACTATCTGTCTTGAGTAATTTGCCTGTTCCAGACTTTTCATACAGATGGAATCATATACCAGGCAGTCTTCTGAGTCTTGCTATTTCATTTGACTTGTTTTCAAGATGCATCTATGTTATATGTTGCAGCAGCATTTCAGTCCTTTTTATGACCTAATAATATTCTATAGCATAGATAAACCACATTTTGTTTATCAATTCACCGGTCATGAGCATTTGGGTTGTGGCCTCTTTTTGGCTGTTATGAACGAGAGGGCTATGAGCAATCACATACGCATTCTTGTAGATATGTAGGAGTAGGACTGCAGGATGTTATCAACAAAATATGTCTCCTGTCCTCCAAGTTCACTTATTAACACTCTAACCCTCAGTGTGATGTGGTGATGTCTCGGGAGATGTCATGAGGGTCCTGAGAGTGGAGTCCTCATGAACAGAATACATGTCCATCTACGGGACACCTCAGAGGGCTCTCCAGCATTCCTGCCACATGAGACACATGGCATGAGCCAGGAAATGAGCCCCACTACACCACCCACCACCAGAGTCTGAATCTGCTCAGCCTTGATCTTAGACTTTCCAGCCTCCAGGACTATGAGAAACAACTCATTGTTGTTTAAGCTGCCCAACCTATGGTGTTTTGTTTCAGCAGCCTGGCCAGCCTGAGATACTGGGTCACAGGCTATCTCTCTGTCTAATGCTGAGAACTGCCCAATAGTTTCTGAAGTAGCCACTCTATGTTATATTTCAACCCCAAATGAATGAAGGTTCTGATTTCTCCAAATCCTCCCCAGCACTTGATCTTGTTCTACTTTTTTATTACAGCCTTCCTAGTGGAAGTGAGGTGCTCCCTCATTGTGGTCTTGAGTTCCTTAAAATTCAAAGCTAATGGAGACCACTGCAAGTGAGACCATTTATTGTCTCACTGGAACAGTTGCGCCTCTAGAGAGAACTGGCCATACTACACTTTAGGTTGATCATCCTCCTAAGAAGATCTCAGACCTTGTGTATGCTCCAAGAGAGAAAAAAACAGCTTTCACATCACAGGACTTACTCAAGCAGAAGCTCCTCTTCCTTCGTTCACTGAACCTGACTGGGCAGCAGGGCAGAGCTGTGCTGGGACTGGGAAACCTTGACCTGACCACCTGATCCTGCACATCATGCACTGCAGCAGCTGGGAGGACACAAGCACCACAGGCTTCTCCACCCCCCCCCCCAAGAGAGTCACACAGACACTCAGTTTGCAAGAAATATGTCAGAGGAAATGGCACATGAAGGTTTTATGCACTAACAAGAAATAAGCAGAATTTAACAGAAATATGGTTAATGTAGGTGAACGAGCATTTACTCAAAGAAGTGAAACTACAAATGACACACAAACATGATGTGACCAAAGCATGAGACTTATTAGTAATCAAAGAAACATAACTGAAAACAGTATTTTGCTTATTAAACTAGCAGAGCCAAAAAAGCTAGCAAAGTTTTTTTCTCATGATAATAATGTTGGCATCAAAGCAAAAGAACAGGCATCCTTCCACACCATCAGTGGGGATGTGAATAACCTTTCTGGAAAGGGATTTGGCAACATGTATGAAAAGCCTGAATAATGTTCATCTGCTTTGACCCCATAAGTCAGTCCCTTCCCAGGAATCTGTGCTCCAGAAACTCAGTAGCTTGGAGAGGACTTCCTAGCCAAGTATGATGATAAAATTAAAAAAATAAGGACAGCTAAATGTTAAACAACTGGAGGAAAGTTAAATAAATGATGGTGCTTCGCTGCCCTGGAATATGTTGATGTCTTTCAAATGTTTTATTTGAAGAAGATTTAACATCACGGAGAAACTTTAAATATATAATGTCAAGTGAGGAAAAAAAGGATTTGCAATTGCATATCTAACATGATCCCAATCTAAAAATATATGTCTGCTCACCATGGTGGACTGTCTCTAAAAGGTGGGGTTCTAAGTATTGTTTATTTTCTCCTTTAGAACTTTTCCATCTTTTCTAGCAGAGATCACTCTTAAAGAAGAAAAATGATAAACACATTAAAGACAGGGTAAAAACAGTTTTACTTTGAGCATGGCATGCTGAAGGAACTTCTCGTTGAAGAGCTAAAACAAGAATTTAAATGCCTACAAAATTAGGCAGAAGAAGTCAAAAAAGAGGTTCAAATCAGGGGGAGCAGTCATGTCTGGGCCGTGGGGTGCAGAAGAGGCTGGAGGTGGGCCCTTGTAGCAAGGGCAGGATCCCAGGAGCCAGCCATTCCGTGGAGGGGTGTCCAGGTGGCACCAATGGCCTAAATAAATGACAGGAGGGAGAAGAGGCTGCCTGGAACACTGGGAAGCCAACAATGACTGGAAATGAGCAAGCAAGGGGGAATGGCCAGAGATGAGGAGATGGGTTCATGGCTGGGGCACCAAGGGTATTCACATCAGGGGAAAGAGCTAGCACGTGACCTGGGAGTAATTTAAAAAATGCTTAAGGGCGGCATTCCCAAAATAAAAAGCCTGTTAATTTTCAAAACTATAAATTGTGCTTTCATTCGAGAAAATTTCAAAATCACAGAGAAAAAAATTCAATTTCCACCCAAGACATCCAGTGTTAATTGGGTTTTTTCCCTTCTTCTGTCTTTCCTTTTTAAATCTATTCATGGTTTTTTGTTTTTGCTTTCATGGAGCTGTGATCTTACTGTTTATATAATTTGGTAGCCTGCTTTTATCACTTAACATTATAACGTAGTATGTTCCCTATTATTACAACTTCTAATGCTGCAGGCTTTCAACAGGAAGATGCCATCAGAGCTGTACCTACCTCGGGAAGATTAATTTGACAGGTGGGAAGGAGCAGCGAAGAGGAAGGTACTCCAGGTAGAGAGGCAAAAAAGAAGGCGGTAGAAATGGCACAACAGAAGGAGCGGGGCCTGAGTAGCCAGGATCCCTCCGAAGGGATCTGGGCAGTGTTCAGGATAGTTCAAGCCAGGTATCCTGGAGAGTGGCCTTCTCCTGGGGAAGGGCAGTGCTTTGGTTTAAACCAGGCAGGAAGTCTAGGGAGGGGCTGTTTTCAGGGTGAACAGCAGATTGAGTAGGAACGAGTGTCGTGAGAGCTGATCAGAAAGGAAAAATCCAAGGCAGAGTTGATGAGTTAGCAGTCAGGTGCTGAAAGGATGCAGATGAATGAAAGGTGTCATTGCCCCACAAGTGACCGTGGAGAGTGGGTGGAAGAGGAGTCCAGCTCACAACAGGTCAAATCATCGGGGCTGGATGGGGACTCCCAAGATGCTTGGGGAGAACCTGAGTCATAGTTTGAATGGACACTGCAGGGGTGGGGGACAGGAGGGCAGGAAATAGGGAGAAGGAGGGCAACACTACAGAGAGACAGGACTCACAGAAGAGTGCTGTCCACCATAATGGTGATCAGCCACGTGTGAACAGTGTGAATAGTCAAGTGTACTGGTCCAAACACAGCTGTGCTGCAAGCATAAAATACACAACAGAGTCTGAAATAATTTTGATATTCATTATGTATAGATATGATAATAATCTGGATCTGTAATAAATATATTGCTAATTTCACCCATAGTTTTGCTTTTGTTATTTGGCTTTTCGGATTCCTGGGAAAGTTAAAATGATATGGCTCTCACTGCTACTGAAAAAAGGGAGGCAAAGCAGGAAGGACCTGGAGCAGGGTAGGCTAGGGACAGATCACAGCTGATGTGGCTTTTTGGGAAACTTGAAATTTGGTGGTTGATCTGAACCCCCACATGAAGACCACAGCGAGCTCCCTGGCTATTTCCCGAGAGTGTGTGTGTGGGAGGGAAAGCGTCATTTAAAATTCATCCACCATGCTCAGAAGGAAGTTCAGTCACGCTGCCCCAGTCACTGCCTCTGGCTTCTAGAAGCATGAAATATGCAGACAGAAAACAGAAGGGGGTGTCTAGCTGTTGAGGTTCAACCCTAAGACCCCAGCAGATGAGAAGCTCTTAAGTGGGGACTCAGAGAAGGTATTAGGAAAGCCTGGTCAGGTGTAGCAAACTGAGAGTCAAGTTCTCTAACCTGTCACAACGTCTGGGGGTTCTTGGAAGACATTTGAATTAAAGTATGGAGAGAAGGGGCCGTCCAAGTGCAGTGAATGAGTGTCTGGAGGCAGCACTGTGCAGAGAAAGGGCCGGGAACTTAGGAAGCTAAATCCTAGTCTGGATTTGAAAAAAAATCAGGGTGCCATGGCTCTGCATAAGATGCTTCCTTTCTGCAGCTCAGCTGCCCTGTCTGTTCAAATGGAGAGGCAATGGGCAATAGGCAAGTTCTTGCCGCTGGGACAGTCCACCAGGGGCCAAGGTCTGGGTTTCCTGCTGCTCCAGAGGGACACGGTCCTGAGCATGTCACGAAGAATGGGGATGCCACTTCCACGATCTTCTCAGCATTCCTTCCCTTCAAACACTCTGTGTCCTGGTGAAGTGTAGAGTACTCTGCACTGCAGCACGTAAACAGCAGCTTTAAGACAGCTAGTTACACCTGCAGGGACAACAGTGTCCCGTCTGACCCATGCTGAGTGGTGGGGCATCCCAAAGGAAGTGAGTCTTTTGGAATCTTTGCCAGGTGACGCCCCCATCCCGCCCACTCTGGCGTGAGAATCAGGCAAGGAGCGGCTTCCACATGCAGCTGCATTCCCACACACACCAAGGACACAAGTTGGGGTACAGAGATTGGGGTGACAGACTGAGAGAGAGAACCTTGGAAAGGTTTTCTAGAGAAGCTGGATGGTTCCCCCAACTATAAACTGCTTTTCATGCAGTTCTCTGACCTCTGGGGTGAGGAAGAGTTTGCTTTGTGGCCTGGCAAGAAGTTTTATGGGCTGAAAGTTTATTTATAATCTGAGTGCAGTGAAGTTCCTCTCCTCCAAAAATCTCATCTCAGAGAACAATTATCGCCACCACCCCCCACCACCCCCACCCAAAGCTTCCCACCCTCAGTTTCCTCCTCCTCCTTCCAGGAAAGTCAGACAAGCTTCCATTGTTCTAGGTGAGTGGTGGTGACAGCTGAGATGATGCCGGGCTCTGTAGGTGGAGGGAAGGGGCTGACAAAATGCTGGAGTCAGATTCAGGGAGGGGAAAGAGCTCCCCACCACAGCACTGAGTGCTGCTTTCCACCCCACACAGGTAAAGTGTGGCCTTCTTCATGCCTTCTCCACCCCTCTGCTTCTCCCACCCGCCACCTGCGCCTCCTCCCTCCTTCCCTCTCTCTAGCCCTCACCTCAGAGTCCATTTCAGGTTTGCTGAATTTGGAAGGGAGGAAAGATTGCTTAGGGAGAGTGAAACTGCCACCAAGCTGCTGACCTCACTTCAGCCTAGAGCAAGACATGCACAGGCTGTCTGTGTGGCAAACGGGGGTATCAGCCCAGAGGGGCACTGCTCAGAATACAGTAGCCCTGCCCAGCTCTGCCGGAGCTTTGGGGGCTCCAGAGATTTCTGGAGAGAGGAGAAAGGAGTTAGAGTAGAAGGAACACTATCAGAAAGTGATGAGACCCAAGCTAGGTGATGTTGGGCAAGTCCCACAACCTGCAGGAACTTCAATGCTCTCATCTCTAAAATGGAGCTAACGCTACCTGCTATGAATATACTCATGCAAACTTGTCACAGTCATGAAGCAACCTCTGGAACAGAGGTTGACACAGAGCAAGCACTGCCAATAGCTTGTTAAGTGGAATGCAAGGATGGAAATGAAGTTGAGGGTGACCTGGTATTTTCAGGGCCCCAAATACTCCAGCTAATGTCAGAAGACAGTCTAGACCCCCAGCACTCTGCCTCTGACACACAGCGTCAAGCGCAGCCTCGGGAGAAGGGGTGATAGGGTCCCCATCACAAGAATGACACAGCCTGAGTCAGAATTAAACAAAACACAGATGACACCAAACAAGATGGCTAAATGAAGGCAGCACAGGCAGCATGGCCACTAAGGGTCTGGAGATGGTTTCTGCCAAGGCGATGACCCTGAGACAAGTTCACACATCCCTGTGTGTGGGGTGCACAGTTCTCCGGGGTGGGCAGCCAGGAGACATGGGTGTAGTCTTGGTGAAGCTCTTACTAGGTGGTTGACCTTCAACATATTGAAGGGGAATTCCTGGAGAACATGCCTGTGGACCAGAGGCTGGTGAAAAGGATCTCAATTACTCCCTCCTCACAGGCTGGGCCATCCTGGCAAGTGCTCTGGGTCCTGTGAGATTTCATTTTACGTAAAATGGGAGAAAGTGACTCTAAGTCTCAGCTCATTGCTTCCCAAGGGCCCTGGCATCCTGGGACTCTGGGAAATCTCCACGGAGCAACACATCCTCCCAAAGAGAAAACCAAGAGTGGGTCTCGGTCTCCACACTCCAGGCTCTCCAAACCAGGGGTAGGCAGGGTAAGGAAGTGGTCATGGAGGCCATGACCCCAGTTCTTCTCATGAAGAATCAGACTTCAGTCTTCTTTCCCAGTGGCATGAAACTCACTACTGATGTAAACTTGTAGAAAGTGTGAGGCAAATATTCATTTTCAGGCTGATGCTCCTTGCAAGGCCCCACCTCAAAAGCATATCCTCAGCTTGGGGATTCCCTGGTGAGCTTGGCCTATCATGCTCTTACCCATCACCTGTCCCTTTAGAGCAGATAATTAAGCTTGACCTTTTTATTATTTGTTTTCCATTTTAAGGCTCTGGTGGAGACAGCTGTTCACCTAAACGCATTCTTCCTTCTTCCAATACAAGATAGAACAGGTGGATATACGGCAGTCCAGCTAGAGACATTTCTCAGTCAGCCTTGCTAGGGCCTTCAGGTCACCATCTTGGGTTAAATGGGTGTTGATGGAGTGATGTCTGCTGCTTTCATGTCATCTCCGTTCCGCCATCAGAAAAGCCCCTTGCTCGAACTGCACCAGCACCTTTTATACACTTTCTTCTAGGCTAGAACATGGGCAGTCCCCAGACAGCTTTGTTCATGAGGGTAGTGTCTGGGGGGGGAGCTTGGGGGTGGGAGCACACCCACAGAACTAGACCCAGTCACTCTGAGACTGTCACATGAGAAACTCACCTTCTGAAAGTCACTGTAGTTTGGCATCTCTTTGTTACACAGCTTTTACCCTAAGTACCAACAGCAGATACACCTGCCAATGGCAGAGAATTCCAGAAGGGTGGCAGCCGGATCCCATCCTCCCACCTCCTCTCCCATCACTGGTTCAGGTACAGAGTGGTTCAGGTGCACCACATACAGAACCACGAGGTGATGGAAGGCAGGACGAGGTTGGAGGTGTGAAACGGGAAGGCCACCTCAAAAACAGATGAAGTTCCCGAGGCAGCGGGCCTGACATGAGCTGGACCTGAGCCCAGAAGCAGACCAGAGACAAAGCAGACAGAGTGGCTGGATGCTCAAGGGCGGAAGGAAGCCGAGTGGACGCACTCTACAAGCTGGGAAACAGAGGCCCGGAGGAAAGGGGAGCAGATTCTGCGTTAGCTCACGGAGGCGAGGCTTGGTGAGGGGGAAGAACATGGCATCTGGCATCAGAGCACAGGTCTCAGCTCCCTTACTTCTGGGATGAGTAATGTCACCTTAAGAAGCTGCAGAATTCTAAGAAATAGAGATGATACCATCTCCTCTCAAAAACCATGTAAAGATATAGTCGATAAACTAAGTAGGGCAATGACATAAAATGTCAGAAAAGCAATTATTCTTCTACCACTATGTGAGTTTAGATAGAATGAAAACAAGAAACTGGGAGCCCCAACCAATCCACTCCATTCTCTCAGAGGACGGGACAGTGAAGAATATGGATCAATATTTGTCAAGAGTCCTTGAAGTACCACGAACAGTGCTGGCTGCTTTCTCTAGAACATCTTCCAGAGAGAATGACATGTGACTGGACCCACGAGGGTTCTAGCAAGCCTCTGAGTGCAGTGCACAGGCAGCTGGCTTCTCTCACCCAGGCCTGGGGGGTGGACAGGGGCTGGGGGCAGGGCTGTGGTTCCCGTGCCCCATGGGCTCTCCCATGAGAGCTAGAGGTCTCCGAGATGGGGACCAACCCTGCTGGAGAGGCTCCTGTCCTTTTTTCCAGTGGCCTCCATGGGACCTTGCCTGGAGACAACAGGTCTTCACTGTAGTGTGTTCATGTTCCTTTTACCCTAAAGAAGGGAGTGGGGGGGGTGTTTGGGAGCCACCACTCGGAGAGTGAAAGCAAAGATCCAGGCTTCTCAGAGAGCTGCCAGGCCTCCAGCAGCACTGGCATTTGAGCCTCAGCTTCCTGGCTGATGACCCCACAGCCCTTCCAACAGGAGAGCAGGCATAGGAGAGCAAGAGTGCCTGCCTGCCTTGACTCAGGGGAGCCAGGCCAGACCCAGGGGCAGAGGGAGGGGCGGAAGAGGGTGTGGCAGGCAGATCCCTGGGCCATGGGTGAGATTAGAAAGAGAGCTTGGGCTCTAGCCTAGCCATTTCCCTCTCATCCTTGGGTTCTTTCCCTCTTTCTCTTCTACAATTCAAGTTCCTTTCTTTCTTCAAAACAAATTGAGCTGGGACCATTCACAGATGACATGATGGTGGGAGAACTTCGGGGTATACAATGAAGTAATGTGTGTGTGTGTGTGTGTGTGTGTGTGTGTGTGTGTGATCAATAAAGAAAAACTGAGAGGGTAGAAGAAAGTGAACTCACACTCAGTCTCACCTGGCCAGGGAGGCTATCCTTGGAGCCCCAGGACCACTCTCTGACAAGTTCATCATGGAGACCCTTTGCTTTTCAACCCAAGTGGCCAGCGTTCTTCTAACTCAGGATGCATCCAGGAGCCTTTGTTGTCTCTTGAGAGGTGAGCTTGCCAGGCCTCGTCCCTCACCTCAGTTTACCCCTGTTCCCTGCTAGAATACCTGTTAGCTCTAGCTGCTCACATCTGTGCAGGCCCACTTTCCAGCAGGTCTTCCCTGCCTCTCCCCAAGGACGTGAGAGCAGGACTCCACTCTGACCCCAGACTACAGGCAGAAGAGCATCTCCCCATCACCACAGGACACAGGAAAGCCGTAGGATGCCCTTCCAGGCAGGATATCAGCCTGTGAGTGGCACCGCTGAGGTTAAAGCTTCCAGAAGAGTCCTTTCCCCTCCCCATCTGGAGGAAGCCCAGTTCCTCCCGGGGCGCAGGGGTGGATGGAAAGAGCCCAAGTCCTCAGCAAGGCAGACAGGAGGGGAAGCCAAGCCAGCAACACCAGCTGCTCTCCATTTCCCCATCACATGCATGTGCCTGGATGATGGAGCATAAGGACGCAGTAGCCCTCCCCACCACCAAAACCACCAGTGTCGTGCTCATCACCAGCAGCCAGGTCAGGAGAGCCCAGTCTGCTCATGGTTGGCATCAGAATCACTTCTAGCACTCCAGCAGATAGAGGGCTGTGCGTGTTCCCAGGAGCTGCCATGGAAAGGAAGCCTGGGGTGCACCCTGTGCAGTACTAAAGCGAATCATCACACCCTGAATCAATCAGCTTAGCAAGTCTGAATGCATGTCAACTGGGTCACAGTCACAGAAGAAGGCAGGACCTGGCAAAGCTACCTTTGACCCAGGGCAACTTAACCCTGGCATGCAGAGTAAAGGACAGAGGTGCTTAGATAGGCAGGCACTGCAACACTCAGCGGCCTGCTTGTCCCAGTCAGTTAAGGTTCTCACCAACCCTTGGAATTACCCACAGCAGTCCTAACTGCATCTCATGGAGCCTCTGTAAGGGGCAGAGGAGGATGAGTAAACACAGTGAGGAGTGACCAGCTTGCCCTAACCATGGGCTATTCCAGCCAGTCGATATGTACACAAGAAATAGTCTGATCTGATCTCAGTGTGAGCCCAAAATAATTAAGAGAGGAAGTCAGCTACAAATCATCCAGTGCATTCCAAGCCATCCAGCACATTTGGAAAGCCTCTGTCGTTTGGTATTAGCCATGCTGCCGGCTTCCCTGCTTAATGCAGCTAACTGGATTGACACCCAGAGGAAGGGAGAACTCTCTTGGAGCCTACCCAAGAGAGTTCTCTTGGGTTCTCAACTGAGTGGAGCCAAGAGCCAGAACAGGACTGGAAGGATGGAGGGGCAAATTCTCCCAATCCCATCCTCATGGAATCACAGCAGTGACTGCCCCTGCACTGAAGGATGCAGAGCAATTGGGGCCGAGAGCCCTGGGAGCACCTCAAGCACCAGCACAAGTCACCTAAACTCAGCTGCCCTTGTCAAAGCAAATCGTGCCACTGGCATTCTCAGGACTGGCCCGGCATTCATCAGCGACACTTGCTGGAATTTGGCCAGGTCAGGAGCCCTCAGGCTAGCAGATGATCAGGTCTGAAGGAGGTAGCAGATGATCAGGAGAACTGGGCTGGAGTTCAAACCCGCTTCTACCACACAGTCACTGAAACATTGGTGCATGTCCCTTGATATATACATAAAATCAAGATAAACTTCCTTATATATGATGGAGAAGTTTCTACTAAACATTACAGTCAATTTCCCATTTTAACACTCAAGTCGAGGTGTGGTGGGCCCTGCAGGGGTCTGCTTGAGATATGCAGGATGTGGCCCCTACCTTCAAAGCCCTCTCAGTTAAGGTAGAGAGCACAGGAGAAGCACACAAGTAGGTGATGGGGAGAGGGATGGGTTCAGACAGCAAATGCCTCTGTGGACCACCAAGGGCAAGACAGGCTGCAGAGAAGGGCGAGAGGAGCTAAGCAGGGCTTGTGTGGGGAGGGGGAATTTCTGAGTGAAAGCAATGGTTCTCAGAGATCACAGCAAGGCTAAGTGGAAGAACAGGCCACCCCCATAAGAAAAGAATGACAAGTGAACCAGATTGCAAGGTATTGTCTATCAGGGTGAGAAGCTTCAGTTATCAAAGAGCCACCACCATTGGTCAGAGGAGAGGTTTGTGATGAAATGATATTTAATAGCAGGTACTGTCTTTTGAGATCTTGCAATATGCAAGTACAACCTCATCTAGTCCTTGTCTAGACAACCCTATGAGATGCAAGCAATAAAAATTCCCATTTTACACACTAGGAAAGTTAGAGATAGTGAAGTTAAGCAACTTACTCCAAGCCACGCAATAGGAAAAGCTGAGGTAGAGCTTGAACCCATGCTTTTCAGCATGATATGACATGGTTCCCAAGAAAAGAATCATTTGTCTGCAGCAGTAAAGAAGGATGAAGGCAAAACCTCCATTGGGAGGTTTATTCCACAGACCAGGAATCCTGTTGCCTTAGGGAAGTTGGGCTGGGCATGAAAGGAGCAGTAAATCCAGGAGATTCCAAGTGGGAAGTATTCACAAGATTTGAACTGATGCCCCCAAACCTGGAGAGACTCAAAACATTTAAAAGATACTTGACAGAGACAAGAAAATTAAGAAGGGCACCAATTATGAGGCAGTCGATGAGTTCAATCTGAAATGTTGAGTCATTTCTAAGCTGGACACCATCATGTCTTTCCTGGTTAAAGAGTTCTACATAACTTAGCCTTCACCTGCAGCCCTGGACTCTACAGGAGACTGCAGTCCTCCCACCTCAGTCTCTCCACAGCTCCCATCACCCCATGACACCACCCCCCACCCCCACCCCGACAGTCTTTCTCCACAGCAGCACATCTGTTCTTAGGAAAAATGGACAGGATCTGGTTAGTGTCTGTTCACCGCCACGGAGGCCAAAGTGGGGGACTTATTTCTTCCAAAGCCATGTGTATGAAAGCATGTGTGTGTGTGTGAAGATCCTGCTGATATAAACAGCTCCACCTCCAAGAAGGAAGCACACTCCCATTTTTCCTCAGTGGACGACAAACAGAGATAAACCAGGCGCTGAACTTTCCCAGGTCTTGTCAGTAATCTCAGTCAAGATGGTGCAGCCATTCTTCTAAAACAGGCCCTCTGTTCCTAGTTTTTTGGAGCAATCTAGAAAAAGAGGAGTATTTCCCATCCAGGGTCAGCAGGCACCATCTTGCTTCCTTGAAAATGTACACAATGAAGGATTTATCCAAGGATGCATAAGAGATCAGAGGGTCAGGGGGCTTTCTGCAGGTGTGTCATGCTAAGGGCTGATTACAGTCTTCAGGGTTCACTCAGGACCTGCTCAGTGTGATGGGCACTTTGGCATCCTGAGGTGCTAGACAGGACACTGATGCAGCAGGTGGTTAAATGGAGCCTAGGCTGGATGACCATGAAGGCCTCATTTTGTTCCAAAAGCAAACATCTTGGTTACCAGTGTGTCAGTTCTGGTGATTCTGAGGCACCTGAGAGGACATCTCTAGCATCCATAGGTAGGCTGCATCCTAGTCTTTAGTGTGGGAGTTATGGTGGTGAGAGTGATATGGGGGCTTTAACCCAAAATCATTTCCTCAGCTATTTAGACATGCAACAGACCCGAAAGTATTCAGCATGCCTGCTCTTCAGGGCAACAGGCTGTAGTGGGGTGCAAAGGGAAAATTGAGGACCACATGGCAGTTCTGCCTGCTTCTGCAAGACTAGGACTAAGGAGATCCTTAGTTAGGGGGCCCACAGAATTGAAGGGCAAGAAGATGCCAACAGTGAAACTGAAGTGGCCACAGCTGAGCTAAGGTTGACAAGGGCAGGTTCTGGACCTGGGCACTTCCACAAAAGGAATCAGAATTTCTTCTGAGGATGACAGATCCTTTCTACCCCAAGGCCCAGGGCCTCCCATACAGGCTATCCTGTAGAAGGGCTCTCATCAGAAGGCAGGGGCACTTTTTCCTAGAGGCCTTTCCTCTACGCTAGCCTATGACACACTCGGTTATGTTGCCAGAGTCAGCAATGGCCAGTCACCTGCTATGTGTGTGCCCAAATATGTGACAAAACACCCCTCAACCACCCCTCCAGAAAAGAGGGTATGGCTGAGCTGAAAGGATGGACTGGCAGAGAAGAAGGTCGAGAACAGAAGTCCAGGCAGGTAGGAAGGAGGCTTCAGTCCTTGAGCCCTCAGCAAGGAGAAGCCCAGGAAGGCAATGTTTCACTGAAATATTACCAAAACCTAATTTTAGATGGCAGTTCCTTTCTTTATCAGCATTCTTCCCGAAATTGGGATCTGCATCCGGTGAATTCCCATCATCCTCTGGGGAAGTTTCATCCTCTGGTGTCTTAAACATGGAGTATATTTTTATCTGTGCTGAGGCAACCAATAAAGAGGTGTCCCATAAAGAAGGAAACCATGGACCATGGCCTTTCTGAAGTTGTATGGACGCTCACCCACACAAACACATGCACACCCATCCACCTCCAGCTGAAGCAGAGCAGACAAGAACTGGAGTGCTACACAGCTCCTTTCAAATCACAATGTATCATATAAATTACACTTCCTCTTCCACTTCTAACTCTCACTACTGCCCAGTCTCTCAGAAGAAAATCCAATGTCCTCCACTCACCTACATGGGCTTCTGTCCTTTGGCTCCTTGTGCTTCTCTAGCTTCATCCCACAGCACCTCTTGCCATCATGACCCCGTGTTCAGTTCCTGCCCAACCCTGCCACAGGGCTATTGCATGTGCAGGTCCCTCTTCCAAGAAAGCACCACTTAGCCCAGTTGCCTCCTACTCTTCCTCTAGACTAAAGCCAAAGACTTCCTCTGGAAAGCCCTCGCTGACCTCCTGATGTGACTTCTCCCAGCACAGTTACCGCTGGCCCATGTCTCCTTTCCTTTCAATGCTGCAGATAGCCCAGATTTCACCCTGTGGTTTCTCACAAGTATTCACTTTCCCTACTAAGCTGTGAGCTCCATTAGAACCTGTCCCCTGCCAGTGAGACATATGCACCTAGCACAGCACCTGGCAGCTCATGAATGCTCAGGAGACATTTCATGAATGAACGTGGGTAAATGAATGCAGAAACAAGAAAATCAAAGCAGTTAGGAGTGTCTAGGAATTCTCCAAAGCAAAAGCTAGATGTTCCACCTCAGAAGAGAGCTAAGGAACTGTGGGGCCGAGCAGTCGCTCCCTCTTCACCCAAAGGCCAGACCCTTCCTTCCGTAGGGTGTTCACTTAGCTCTCATCATCACAAGCTCACCTAACTTCAGAGTCTGGGCCAACTTGAAGCTCTACTTCTTCACTTGAGGAGACAGGGCCAATGGTCGAGTCACATGGGAGGCTTCAGGACAGCAGACAACATCTCCTTGCTGGTGCACAGGTGCTGCCTGTTGCTGCATCAGTAGGAGCCGGCTAGGTTACACCTCTGGAACAAACACACCCCAACACTTCAGGGGCCTCATACAGATGTAGCTCTGACAGAGGGCAGGGGTCTCCACTTTGGGGTTACAATGGAAGGGGAAAGAAAAGCTAGACAGCAATTTCCAGAGCCCAGGCCTGGAAGTGGTATATACCATGAGGTTCATGGCTTTCATTCACATGCCACCAGCCACAGTTCAGTACCAGGACCCCAAATTAACTGGGAGAGAGGCTTAGGAACATAGTTTTCCAAGTGCCCATAAAGAGAGAATGATGTGGGAACACACCCCCACCACGGCTGCACTGGGCCTAATTAAGGTTACGTCCAGCGTCCTGAAGCGACCCGAAGGTTCCCTCATGGCCCTATGGCCCTGCTGGGAGGACAAACTCCCCTTCCCTGAGATGACACACAGACTAGGAGCCAGCTCCCCACAGCAGAGAGGTCCCAGGCAGAGATCAGCAAATGACCTTTATGTTGGTGTGGGAGGTGGGCAGAGATGGCTGGAGGGACACAACAAAGAAGACTACCCCCAAGTGCTAGGACCATTTCCCCCTACATCCTCAGAGGCTCCAGATGGTTCTGCTGGCCCCAACCTGCTGGAAGGCAGCTTGATACTGTCCGAAGGAAGCCTGCAACAGTGCTGAAACTGAAATGCTTGTTCTGGTCATCTGCCAAAGAGGTGGGAGGACCACCAAGGGGCAGGAGCCCTGGCAAAGGAGATCCGTCTTGGGCTCAGGCTCCAGTCTTGCCCCTGAGAAGTCAAGTGTCTACAGTTGGGTCTTTCTCTGCCTTTGTTTCCCCAAAGATAAACTGGAGGTGCTCAATAGCAACTCTGCCAGCTTGCCCAAGATTAGAATGCACATTAAAGAAGAAGAGAGAGATGATGTTCAGATGAAAGTGACATCAGTCAGAATAAATGAAGTCACCTAACAGTGCAAGGTGACATCTTCTCTCGGGTTGTTTTACCAGCAAACAAAGGCTGGTGTTGTCGAAGCCCAGGTTCATATACTCATTTCCACAGTATTCTACCCTAGTTCCAGAACTCAGGCTGAAACCCTCCAGGTGAAGGGAGCTCCTGGTACTAGATATTGTGCTCTGGTGCTTGCACACAGCATCAGATGCCATTGCTTACTTTCATACGGGGGTCTGGTATTTCCCCGGCCTACTGACATACAGGGCCCACCATCCTGCATAGGCGGTACTTTGCCACCTTGCCTGAACTTTTGCTAGCAAACATTCTGGGTTTGCAGGGTAGGGTTGATATAGGGGGTGGTGTTGGTAAAGAGGATTCAGAATGGGAGCTGGGCAGGAAGGAGGTTGGATTTTAGTAGCTACTATTAAGTTGAGCAAGGAAGAGGGCAGTCAGCTCTGGCCTTCCCTGGGGCCATGACCTCCCTTCACCTCCCCTCCTAAGGACTTCTGAGGCAATTCTTTCAACTTCTTTGAAATAACACTGAGTCTCTATGTGCTGGGGAGAAGCCTCATGAGGCAAGAAAGGAACTGACAGGGCAGGAGGTGAGAGGCTTCAGGCCCACAAAGCAGGTGGGTTCATGAGAAATTTGAGAGAATCCAGGACAGCAACTGCTGCTGCTTGGTGGGTGGGGAAGATGGGGGTGACGGGAAGGGGGAGAGAGGTATGAGGGGAGAGTGGGTGAGATAGACAATGGAGGCTGTCAGGAGACTTCTGTGACAGCACAGAGCGTGGGAAAGACAGGTGGGTGAGATTGGGGATGCCTCACAGGGGCTCAGAGACATGGGGGCTTTGAGGAAGGGACTTGGAACTACAAAGCTGAGAACTGGAGACCCAGGTCTTAGGCAACCTGTGATCATACTTTCCCTGAACAGTAGAAAGACTCAGGTCTTAAGAGGTCTATTTCTTCCTTTTTAAGTATCCCATCCTAGGTTTCTACAGCAACTTCATTCCAATAGATTGTTATCCTCATTTTTGTAGAGAAGAAACTGAAACTTAAAGGAAAAATCAATTCAACCTAGGAATACACAGACCAATAAGAAATGCAGGGGTAAAATTTAAGTCCAAGCCCCTTTCACCCCACAGGACTCGCTCCCAACAACCAGTCAACACTCTGGTTAGGACCCCTTTCCTAGTAAGAAGTAATAAGGAGACCTTCCTGTCTTCTCAGAAACACTGAGTCCAGGTTTGGAGCCATTTTGGCCTCCTAGAGAAAATAAGTCCAAAAAAATTTCCCTTAGAATTACTAACACCAACAATTTACTATCAGCCACAAGCGCTGAGGGGAAGCCATGTCAGTGGAAAACAAGCACAAGTGGGTGAGTGGAGAACAACTCAAATAACCTCTGCATTCAAGGGGATTCTGGTCCTGCCAGGCAAAGCCTTGCTCTGAGCAGCCAGCATTGGGGGGACTGTGGATACCCAGAGTACAAAAAAGAGAGAGACGTGAATCCTAGACTTGCTTTATCAGCCTCAGTTACCAATCTGCAGATTCCCCTCCACCTGGCCCTCTAAACACAGGCATGCCTATCTTTCTTGCTTGGGTCAGGATGCCAGTCAAAGATCACCTCCCTAAATGGTCACCATGATGGTAGGGTATGGGGTCACTGCCACACTCACACTCCTCAGAGACTGCCCATCCACCCTGGAAAAATGCAAACATCATGGCACTTGAACCCCACCCACAGCAAGCACCTGTTTGTACCTCAGTCTCTTTTTCTGCAAAATGGGAACACCCTCTAGGTTGGAATGAGGGTTATATGAGTTCCCCCACTGCAAAGTGGTAATGGTGCCAATAGTTACCAGTATCACCCCATCTGAGAATGGCATAAATGCAAATAGAGCCTAAGGAAGGGTGAGAGGATAGGATGTGGCACAGTTCAATGAAATACGGTTCAGTCTTAAAAAGGAAGGGGATTCTAACACATGCTGTCATGCAGATGAACCCTGAAGACATAATATTAAGTGAAATAAATCAGACATAAAAGGACAGATATACTGTGTGATTCCACTTACATCAATGACCTACTAGAACTCATAGATAGAAAATAGAGCAGTGGTTACCAGATGCTGGTAGGAGGAAGGAATGGGGAGCTGGAGATTAAGAAGAACAGGATTTCTGTTTAGTATGATGAAAAAGCTGAATATGGAAGGTGATAAAAGTTGTACAGCTGGTGAATGTGCTTAATGCCACAGAATTTTGTATTTGAAAGTAGCTAAAGTGATATATTTGGTGTTGTTCATATTTTACCACAATTAAAAAGACAAGGGAAAAAACCCCACTAGACTGAAAGATTCCACTTAATGTGGAATTCACTCTGGCACCTGCATTCCTTCCTGGAGCCTCCTCCCACCACGCTGCTACCAGGCGCCTGGTGACAGTGTGACAGGTTGACAGGCAGCCCCAGTCTAGCCCTGACCAGTAGGAGGAGATGCCTGGGCCTGTGGCATCTGCTTGTAACACTAGCATGAGCAACTCTAGAATCACTCTCTCTCCCTCCTGCACCCCCACCACACACATAGGGATGACAGCCCTGGTTTTTTGAATAAAGGCTCAAAGGGAAAAGCAGTCTTAGGTGAAGCATCCTGGAAACACAAAACTTTGCCTCCAGGATGACAGACTTGTGTCCAGTCAAGTCACGAGGCAGCCAGTGACTGCTGTGTGACAAGAAGGGAGGAGACCTCACTCCCTAAGCAGTGGTTACCAGGTTGCCACTTGAGGAATGTGAAGTGGGTCCAGGAGGTCTATGCTCGCTGGCCCACTCTCAGCTCTGCTTGTGGGGCTTGTCAAGACTGAAAGCGGAGAGACTGGTCTCCTGGGAAGGTTTTGGTCTCCTGGGGAGGTGGGGAGACTCCTGGCTCTGCCCCTGAGCTCCAGGCTAACACCTTCTATGAGATGGACAAGCTCCTCAGGGAGAGGAATGCAGGGTGGCAAAGTACCTGCCTATGGGACTAATTTTAGGTTCCACAGCAGCAGTGGCAGCTCCCTGCCCAAAGCCCCCTGTGCATCTCAGATAAGAAGGTTTAAACTATGGGGCCACCCAGAAGGAAAAGAAAATATACAGGTATAGATGCACTCGTGTATCAACACCCAAGCCAATCCATACATGCACCTTCATGTGTGCACCAGCACCCATGCGTGCATGCTGTGTGTGTATGTGCGCGCACACACATACTCCAGGCAGGCTTTATAAACCCTCTTTCCTGCCTATAAAAGGGAGGGGACCCCACAGTGCCCCTACTCCCTGCAGTTCTGACCCAGTAAGGCTCTGCCAAGTATTAATAACCATGTGACCCTTAAGATCCCTGGTCAGAGGATTCGGGGTCAATAGCTCCCAAGAAAAGCCCCTGAGGGTGATTTAATAATAAACAGTCTTTAGTTCACAACTACAGATGGGACCAGCTGTCTCCACTGAGAACAGAACAGCATGGCTCAACGGTACATATTAGGAAGGAATTTGGTTGGACTTGAGAATGAGCATTTCAACCCAGGAAACCTAAAACACAAAGCAAAGGAGGCTCCTCCTGGCACAGAACAAATATGGATCCGTTCCTGAGCAGGGTCAGCATGGCCCAATGAGGACTGGGGTCCAAAGCGGTTTTAGGAACCTTTCACACCTGCTTATGTCTACACCACCACTTGCCGTACCCTTCCTATGCATTTACTTTGGGCTCAGAGATGTCGAGGGCCTTACCCCAGGTCACACAGCAGCTATGGGTCAGAGCTGGGATTTGAAGCCAGGTGTAGTCACGCGCTCTATCCTTTCTCTGACTCCAGAATCTAATTCCAGAGGACTACTGGGCATCGAAAATTCACAGCACCAGAAGTGATTCCTTCTTTGCGCCTCTCCATGGAAATACACAGGAACTAGTCTTAAAACAGGGGCATCTCTTCTCTTTCAACCTTCCACTCTGAAGCTTGGCTCTGGAGTAATCTTTGAGCCTCAACCTTTTTAATTTAGGAACACAGTGGTCACTAGTATCGCCTAGGTCTCCTTACCACCCTGAGGAGACCCTGACAGCTGCCCTCCTCCTCTGACCTCTCAGCCTGGAGGAAGGAGGGGACAACAGGAATTCAGGGGTGCAGGCAGCATGTGGAGGACCAGCCCTTCAGTCTCCTTGAAGTCCCTGGGACCCCGCCTCAGTCCTCGAAGTCATAATATTTACAGGGAACACCGCAAAGCCAGCCGCCCAGCAGCTCTGCCTGGCTGGCAAATTACCGCAAACAGCAGATGTCTCCGAACAATGTGAACACAGCCCCCTCTCCTCACTTGGAGTCCACCCCACCGCCTGTAAACAAATAAACAAGCAAGATGCCAGAGCCAAGCAAGCTGCCCTTCCTGCAGAGGTCACCCTGGAGCAAGAGCACACACTCACACCCCACAGACAGCACATCCTTCTAGGGGCAAAAAATGTCCATCGCAGACAAGTGTGACCAATTCTGCAATGGCGTGTGTGTGTGTGTGTGTGTGTGTGTGTGTGTATGGGAGTCGGAGGAATGGCAAGGGGGTGGAGAAATGAGAGAGAGGGAAATTGTCAATAGAGCCAAAATACTTATTTATTAAATCTTTTATAAATAAGCCTCACTTAGCCCAAGCCAGACATGCAGTCTCGGTGCCAGAAATCCGACTCTTCTACTTTCTGGAGACCTAACTGGTGAGACAGAGGAGGGCACAGGGTGGAAGAGAAGACCTGCAAACACTCCGGCCTCTCCCATTCCCCAGAACTCCCACAGAAAGAGCCCCTGTACCTCCAAGTTAACCAGAACAGCTGGAGACGGCTTCCACTGTCGCGCCTCCACATCGCTTACATGCCGTGTGACCTTGGGTGAGTTACTGAAGTGTTCTGTAATGCAGTTTCTCATCTACATGGAGGAAATCAGCACCCACATTCCAGACTGGGGGATTAGATATTAGCTATCTCAAAAATTCTTCTAGTCTCCACTCTTCTTTCTTCCCTCTCAACAGACTATTTTTGTGCACTAGAGGAAACTCGCCATCTTGGCCATTACCCTGTCTTTAATTCCTAGACAGCATTTCAGTCTTTCTGGTCCCTATGAAGAAGACACTGAGGCTCAGAGAGACTACAGTGACAGCCCTGGGAGGACTTCCACAGAGAAGGAGGGATCTGAGAGCCCACTCAGCCTGGGGAGAGGCTTTCAGGAGACCCAGCCCTCTTCAGAACTCACAGGGATGAGCCCAGGTGGCCCAGTTCCAGGTGGGTGTGAGGGCACAAGGCTGGCTGCTAAGCTAGGTGACTCAGCCTTGCCACTTCACACCTCCTGGGGCCAAGAGCCCTACTTCCCTACCCTCCAGCAGAAGACATTATCCTTTAAGGTCAATCAGGATCCCTAGCTATAGGGAACCCTGAGCTCCTGAAAGAAAGACCTGATAGGATGGTAGTGGCCTGGGATCCCACTTTCCAACCTGGCAGTCTCTCAGCATCCCTGAACACTGTCGTGACCTCTGACTCTCAACTCAGGGTGCTCTCTGGATGGAACTGAAGACAGACCTGTCTTTCACTCAGATTTGCCCAGAACAGTTATGGCTTACACCTGTCATTCGGAAGCAATGGTGTTTATTAACAGTGCCCCCACCCCTTCTACTCTCAAAAATGCCTTGGTTTTAATGCTAAGGGCTCCCTACTCCAACCTCCTTCAATGCTCCTGAACCTCAAGTCTAAATATGCCCCTCTAGGGGGGAACTTTTAATGAGCCTCAAGAAAGGATACTGACCAGCCTCCCTTAATCTCCAGCCTGTAATTTTCTTGACAAGCTGCTGGCAGTGCACATGCCTGTGACTTCTAGATGCAGCCCAGGCACCAGCACAAGTGACCAGAGGTCACGAACCTGTCAGTGTGGAAGGCAATTCCAACAGAAGTTCTCTGTTCCAGGCCAGAGACTGGCGGTGTGGGGGGGAGTGGGGAGAAAAAGGGGTGGAACCAGACCTACCACCCAGCACTGCTAACCGATACACTGGGATCATGAGAAATTGCTGCATCTTCAAGAAAAGAACCCTCTCTAGCTTTAGCCAGTGATTTTTTTTAAATGAATTAACTGACTCATTCATTCATTCAACAAAAAGTAATTACTCATCAGGGTCAAGGCTATGCCCTATAATCAATGGTATAAGAACCCACACAATTAGAATATATAAAGCCTAGAGAATTAAGATGGACACACATACACATGCATATATACAGACTTAGTTATCTTGTTTGTGAGCTATATTGGGACTAATCTAAAAATCCCTGGACTAAGGCTTTGAAATGCATTCAATGGTTTTTGCAATACATTTACCTCCTTGGTGATACTTGAACCCAGTTGGTATTAGTGTTATTTAAATGAGCCTAGATTCTGAGACCTTTTCTACATGCTCAGAAAATGATAGGGGTTGGGAAAGCTAACCAAGGGGAAAGAAATCAAATTGGCTAAATTCATGGATTTAGATGCTAGTGTTAATGACCCATGACAACGCCACCAGCACCGCAGGAGGCTGGGGGCAAAACACTGAGTGCAGGCGTAGGTGAGACAACACAAATCCCACAACCTGCAGAGAGAAGCCTGCCTCGGGCAGCGAGGACATCCTTTAAGCCAGCCTAGTCACAAATGAGGACCATTCAAACCAAGTGACATTGTAACCTCCCTTAAAAGCCTACTAACAGATGCAAGGGAGAATTTCTCTTCATACAACATTATTTAGCCAAACATGCACTGGGGCCAAAGACGGACTAATGACAGGCCAGGCACTTGGCAAAGGCTGAAGAAATCAGTGATAAATCAGACATCTCAGATCGTAATGCATCTACTCTACCGGGAGAAAGACCAAAGCAGAAAGGCACGAAAGCTGGGTGGGCATGTAGTCACAGAGAGAATCAAGGAAGGAAAGCAAAGAACTGGTCTTGCATGTTAACAGTATGACCCAGGAAGGCTTCCTGGAGATGCTGAACCTGGGTTCCTGAATGCAGATGAGCAGTGACAAAGTAGGAAGTAATGGGAGGGGCAAAAAGTGATCCAAACAGCTTTGAGAGGTAGCAGAGGAATAGTGAAAGGGCATACGGGGAAGAGCAAGTATTCAGGGATGGCTAAGAAGCAACGTCTTCAGACCTGAGTGATGAAAAACACAGCGTTATCACTGTGTGGTGACCCAAAGGGAGAGAGTCACATCAGAGAGATCAGTTAATGCAAACAGTGTGGGTTGAACAGGGCAGGTTAGGAGGAGAGTTTGGGTGAGGAGTGTGGAGGAATGGAAAAGACATTTGAGTCAAAGTCATCAGTACTAGATGACCAAATGAAGCGGGCAACAAATAAAAGGAGTTGTCAAGGATGACTTCCAGTTTCTAACTGGGCAACAGGGGAGGGTGATAGCAGAAAGCAAGACAGAGAAATGAGGAGTGGAGAAGCTGGCCCTGGGGACAGTGGGCTGATGAGGTAGGCAGCAGATACTGGATTTAAGGACTCCAACAGACAAATAACCAAGGAGTGACAGCCAGCCAGAAATCTCTGCATGGGTCTTTAGAGAGCTGGGATTGAGGTACAGATATGGGGAATGCCTAACCAATGCCTGGGCAAGATGGGGCAGTGAGAAAAAAAAAAGCCCAAAATGGAGCCCTGGAAAACACCTAACGTGGGAATAGAGAAAGGAATAGTGAAAGGGCATACGGGGAAGAGCAAGTATTCAGGGATGGCTAAGAAGCAACATCTTCAGACCTGAGTGATGAAAACAAGAAAAAGAAACAAAGCAGGAGCAGCCAGAGACATACAGGAGAGTCAGCAAGGAGTTATGCCAGGACAGGGAAAGGCAGAGAATCAGATATTGATGGGGCTCAATGATGAGGCAGCCAGGAGACCCCAATATATGCAGCAAGGGTTGCTTACATCATGGGGCTGTGGAGAGAACGGTGAGTTTACGGAGAAGTGAGAGCTAAGAAGGCTGGTGCTGACAGGTGGGAGGTGGAGGCAGGCCTGGGAGAGAATAAGGAAGGGCATGTGCTGGAGAACCTGTGTCCCAGTTCAGCACACAGGGGGAGTGGGGCAGAAGAGGAGAGGCTGAGTGAATTGGGGAGAGGGGAAGAAGCCTAACAGGACAGAGGTCAGGCCTATGGGAAGGAAAAGGAGTTGGACTGGCTCTGAAAGGGCAGGAAGGGCACCCAGGAGGTCACTTGAGATGGGGAATGAGGACGGGGTCCCTGACAAGGCAGGGCGCTCGCTTGCAAACAATGAGGGTTTGGTGGTTACACGGGAGAGGAAAGGGGCAGTTGGTGAGGGCTCTAGCTGGTCACTGGCAAAGAAGTTACAAATGAAACCCCAATCTCATTAGGAGACCCTTTCAGTGGAATTCCAGTCCAGGAGGGCCAAACTCTGGGAGGGTTCAGAAGAATCAGGATCACAGCTTAAGGAATTTTTTCCGGAATAGGACTTGTAGGCTTGCCCCAGAGCTTTCAGTCCCTTTCTCCAATACAATAAAGTCAGTTTGTATATGAAGAATTTTCACCCAGGAGAGCTAACACCACCCTCCCACGCCCGCACCCCTACCCCTACCCCCTCCCACTTCCTGCACATCACAGCCAGATTCCTGGTCACCACAGGCCCACATCT
>PVHY01020082.1:0-26122 GCA_004024945.1 Uropsilus gracilis | reverse complement strand
GGCCCAAGCCACGGCCCCACCACGCCTTACCTGGGGGAAGCGTGGGGGGCCGCTGTGCACGGGCGCCATCGACCACACCCACCCCCTAGTGGTGTGGCCGCGGGGGTGCGCGGGCTCACGGCCCGCGCGGACCCCGGGCGCTGGCAAGCCCGGGACCTCCCTCAGGTTTTTCAACGCTGAGTTCTCGGAACTCCTGCTGGTGGCGTGGTGGTAGACTTTCTGGATTAGTCTCCTCTCATTCTTGTCATGTTTGGGTTTGATTTTCCTCGTCTGGCTTTTCTTTCTGCCAGCTTTTCAGCTTGCTTATCCCACGTTTTCCAGCCAAGCTTTCGCTGGCTTTCAATGTTTAATATCCAAAGACCGTTTCTTGTGCTTTAATAAATCCTCTCCATAGCCTCATATTTTGTGCATGAAACATCTTTCTGGGGATTTATCTTCTTTGGAGATTTTCCTCTGGTTCCCGTGTGTCTGTTGTCTCTAGGTTTCTTTTGTTTTCAGTTTACTTTACCATTTTTTATGGAGAACCGTTTGCTTGCATGTATGTTCAGTTCTTGTCTGTCCACAGAGAAGGGGCAGGCACTTGAAATGTTGAAGCTCGAACTGCATGGACTGATCTATTGGCCTGAGGGACTTTATATGAGATGACTGTTGCATAGGGCAACCTTTTAAAGCAATGGCCCCTATGCCAAACTAGGTAGGTCTTTCTCTAGAACCACTGCCAATGAGATACAACTGTAGGGTTCTATGGTGTCAAGTTTCTGCCACGCTAACTTATTCATGTTTCTCAAGATATCAAACTTTGTTAGGCCTCAGTTTCCTTGTCTATAATCAGATGGAATTGGGCCAGGAGACCTCCAAGGACTCTTCCCACTCCGTAGTTTATAATGTGATTCAGGACAGAGATTAGTTAAGAGACAGGAACATATTAGAGGGAATCAACTATGCTAAAACAGAAAAATCCTTTGAAGCCATCAGGAGATAGGTTCCTAAAAATCTAATAAAAATTTTGACTCACTGGGGACATGACTCAATGGGAGATAATTAGAAATAAACTTGGGAGGGAGACTCAAGGCAGGCTAATATTTAGTAGCAACACCTTAATTAATTTCCTATGCCCTTGGGATGCTGAAGTAAGTAGCTGTTATCGTTGACCTCCGGAAGCTGGTTTGCACGTGTCGACCGGACGTTGCTGATTGAGTGCGGTGTGATAGATCCAGAGAGAGGGATGGAGTATTAGATTTTAATTTATAATAACCCATCCAAGACCCCAGACCATCGGCAGGCAGATCCCTACACAAAGGTCAACATCTTGGAGGATTTCTAAAATTAGATTCTTGTTTACTCTTCAAATGAAGCTGTGTTCTTCTCCCTGGGCTGAGAAGGAGCTCTGAAGTTAAGGGACTCTCTCAGAAGGTGGAAATTTCACATTTCCGCACAGGCATTTACTAGATGCTGATGTGTATGTGTGTTCACATTAAAACAGAGCATTAGCTGAATCGATTTGCTTATTTAGACTGTAAATCCTGGCAACGTAGATGCCCTTGTCCTGACTTACTTTACTTGTTATTACTTACAAGTGTGCGCAGTTGGTGTTTATTCCACGTTGGCGTCAACCAGTCTATTGAGATGCAAACATGCCCTCAAATGCTGCTGCCTTTTCATCCACTTCTAACTCATGTCGAAAATCTATAGGTCACCATCTAAGTTCAGTGTGTTCTAAGCAGGCTGAGCATGGGAGTGGGGCTTGTTGCAAAGACAAAGGTGCACTCAGCTCCATCTGATGGAATTCCAATATCAAAAATACCTTGAGGAATAAGATCTCAGCCGATGTGCCTTGCTTCAGCAGTGCCACGGGTCCCACAGTCACCTCAATATCATCTTGCCAGAGCAGAAATACAGCTCACCTGTCATAATGATATTTACTCAGCGCCCACGAGAGATGGATGAGGGGGCAGACATTTCAGGGAGATTTCCTGGATTTATGATATTGATTTTTGCTCTTTGTATGAGCAGGAAATTAACATCTCTCCTCCTGGAAATATGTTCTCTGTAATGAGCCTGGTTAACTTCATGAAATACAGCTTACGAAGTAGGTGTGTGCCAGAAAGGGCGGCTGGGTTGACTGTGGAGGGTCCACTTGGAGATGGGCCTTGATGACCCTGGCTTGATGCTCCTGGCAAGCCAGGAGCACATGGCGGCTGTCTTTGGTTTGGGTGGAACTGATAAAAGATGTAAGTTTTCAGAGGGGAGAGTTGTTCAAGAGAGAGTCGGGGGGAGGGGATGAGAGGAGCAGACTTCCTGGGAGCACAGACTCGGGGCTCCATTTCATGTTTTTGTTCTGAATCATGCTATCCAGTCACTGATCAGACTAACGTGCAGCTAAGGTCAGATGCCACCCAGATCTGTCAGTGAGGACCTGGGGAATTGTGTTTAGGGAACTCAGGCCAAAAAGCGGAAGCCCCCCAGACTAGCCTTGTGAGAGCGGAGTGTGGAGAGTGGAAGCCCTCTGGATAGTCAGTCTCCTCCGAGTTCATAGGGGAGCTTCCTTTGCAGAACTGAATGTCTTACCTGGAGTGCTGGGCTACCTGGTTGGTATGGCCTCTGCTCTGAGCTTTGATTTTCTTTAAAATTTTCTTTATTTTTAATATATAATATAATTTTATATATAATATATATAATATATAATATAATATAATAAAATAATATAATTTTTAATTTCTTTAATTCACAACCTCCGTAAATGGTTTTTGGGGTACCTCCCCCTCCCTCTGGCTCCCCCTCCCTTCATTCGAACCCCTCTCTTTGTTGTTTGCTAGTCTGGTTAAGTCCATCGGTCTCTTTCTTTGCTGGGGCCGTGTCCTTTCACTGGGTGAGGGACTGTGTTCTTGGGACCAGGCAAACCGTGCTGGTAGGTTTTCAGTGTTCACCTTGCGTTGGGCGGCCAGTCTATGTCTACTTGTGGTCTGTCCATGTTTCCTTGTTGCAGGCTGTCTTCGCCATTCCCTTCTCTGTGTTGTTTTGCTGCTTCACCTTATGGTTACAGTGTCTAGTTTAGGGGGCCTCACCCCCAGCCAGTGTCGATGGAGAAGTTTCTCTGTGGATACCGGCATCTGTGAATGGCCGTTGTAGATCATCTCCTCTGCCTCGGTTTGCAGCTTTGTTATGGAGCCGATGCCCCCACTCTTCGGCTTTCCTCTCCCGTGGTGTGGGGAGGGGCGCCTTGCTCTCCTGGAAGGCATCTCCGAAATGAAGTCTTAGGACTTCTAGAGCTGGGGAGCGCATAGATGCACCTCATGACATCGTGTTTCCATACTTGTTTCTCCAGTCTCGCATGCACTGGTTCTCTCGATTGACCATCTGCTTTGTCCAGCTCAGGCTTGTGGGCTGGATTTTCACCTGGTCCCTCACCCCTTCTATGATGGAGTTTGTATTATGTCTGTTCTTCCTCCTCCTGAAGATGAGCTGGGGTGAGAGTGAAATGGAAGGGGCTTCCCCCCTCCCTGCCCACGTGCTGGTACCTCCCTACATGGGGGCTTGACTGAACCATGCCTTGGCCCATTTGGGCTGCAGGCCATCTGCTGGTGGATGGGGCTAAAACTCCCTTGGGTCCCCCTCCCAGGCTCTCCGGATGCAGGGGGTCTACCTGGAGCTCCTCGCCACCTTGGCTCCCCAACGGCCCAGGACCCCGGGCGTGCAGACAACCCTGTGGCTGCCTGCTGACGGACCAGGCTTAGGTGCTCTGAGCTTTCAAATCAGCACTGAAATCGCGCCTTTCATCACGCCTTTCAGCCTGAAATCAGGCCTTTGGGGCTTGCAGTGGCTTTCTGTGTTGCCTGCTGAGCTTGCGAGCAAAGGGCCATGCTGCGCATCAAGCTTCTCGTCATTATCTTATGGTGCTTTCTGACCCAAGCTGCCAGGGGCATGTGCCCCGTGACGGGGCCCAGTCCCCTGGCATCCTCTGCTAGATGCTCAGTCTGTTAAAATATCGGTAGGAGGCTACTGCCAGCTGGGTGCCTCTGCTTCCCGACCCCAGACTCAACTCTGTCTGGGTGCCCTGCCACCTCCCAGGAACTGAAAGGTTAACACCTGGTGGCACAGAGCCCCGGCCCCCGCATCATCCACTCCAGTGGGTTGGACTATCGAGAGAACTAGTGCATGCGAGACTGGGCAAACAACCACGGAAACACGCTGTCAAGAATCCACACCTACATGCTCACTGGGTCTGGAAGAGCCAAGACCTCACTTCTGAGATGCCATCTAGGAGAGCAGGGCACCCCTCCCCATACCACAGGAAAGGAAAGAAAGGGAAGCTGGGGGACTGGTTTGCATCAGCCCTGTGCAGACCCACGACACTCTGCCTTCCTTCCAGCCCTTGTGCTGACTCCTCCTCCTCTTGGCACTGCCCAGGACCCACCTAGCTCTGTGCCTTTCACAACAGTGTTTGAGAGCTTGCAGGAGACGCAGCCCCCAGTCCCCATGTGGGGCCTTGAGGTGGGGTAGGGTCCAGGGCAGGGAGAAGATATCAGGCAAAGAATAGCCCAAGGAGAGTAAGCTATGGGGTGGGGTCCCTGGGGGGCTGGAGGGTGGCGCACCTGGGGATCTACTCCTGGAGCCTGATGTGGCAGCTACACCAGCATCTGCAAAGGAGCTGGGCTGAGGGAGCGGGGCTCAGGGCAGCCTCGCTCTGGGGCATGGGAAGATGCTAAGACACAAGAGATGTTGGTGTGAACACCCGGGGGTGTGGGGAGCGAGGCGGGGAGCAGTGGCCTGCGCCGTGGCCTGTGTCTGCTTGGTGGTCCCTCTACATAACGCCTCAGACGCCATCTCCGGTGTCCCTGTTGACTGGTTGGCCGGAGATTGGTGGCTCACAAGCCCGGGCTTGGGATCTTGGGTTCCCGAGCAGGGCCCTGGAGCGCCAAATGTTTTCCCAAATGTTTCCTTTCCCTCTTAAGGTCCAGCCCCTCTTACAGCAAGACCCACGGCTTCTTCTCCCTGCCTGCGTCCGCCAGAGGCCAGGAGTTTCATTCAAGGACCGTCCTTCCTCTCGGGATGCTCGGGGTCCCTTGGCCCGGGACAGAGCATGGCACGAAACAGGTGTGCAGTATGTGTTTGCTGAGTGACTGCCCGAGCTGTGCTCAAGTCCAGCGAGATGTGCTGCTGAGTTTCAGGCTAATGTCCAGCGCCCGCTTCCCACGTGCCTTCTCACTCCCTGGAGGGTTCCTGGCCCAGGTCTCAGCAGCCCGAGAGCGGCTGTCAGAGGGGAGCAGAGGGGCGCAGAGGGGCTCAGAGGGGCGCACTGGTCCACACCCCAGCAGGCCTTGTCTGGGGCCAGGTGAAAGGGTCTTCTTTGTATTTTTTATCCATCTTTATTGATTTGTTATTATTTATATTTATTTATTTATTATTTTTATTTACTTTAATCTTAATTTATTATTTTATTTAATGTAATTATTTAATAAGATCTATATGTATTTATATTTATCTTATCATTATTTATATTTATTTTATCATTTTATATTTATTTTATCATTATTATTTTATTACATTTATTTTTATCATTTATATTTATTCTATCATTATTAATTTATTTTATGTTTAGCTTACATTTATTTATATTTATATATAATTTATATTTATTTTATCATTATTAGTTTATTATGTTTTATTAATTTTTATCTTTATTTTTATCCATATCTTTATTTTTAATTTGATTGCACTTGTATTTGCATCTCTATATATGTAAAATGTATGTATATGTATTTGTATCTATATATATGTAAAATGTATGTATATGTATATATGTATATGTGTGTATATATATATATATAAATTTTCACAGCATTGTCTACCCTGGGGTTCACTTTATC
This sequence comes from Uropsilus gracilis, assembly GCA_004024945.1. Classification (NCBI taxonomy): domain Eukaryota; kingdom Metazoa; phylum Chordata; class Mammalia; order Eulipotyphla; family Talpidae; genus Uropsilus; species Uropsilus gracilis. Next base: position 20,255 of record PVHY01020082.1, on the reverse strand, counting down.
ACCCATGAACCATCCTAATCTCTTGTGCCCTTCACTTCCCCTGATTTTTATCCCCCCTCCCCCTCCATGCTTCAGTTCTGCTAGTTAATTTTAAAGTTTCCTTGTCCATTTGCTTGTTTTCTCTATATCTCTCCTATAAGTGAGACCATCCCATATTTCTTTCTTTCTGGCTTATTTCCGCTAACGTGATTCCTTTTAGCTCCATCTGAAAGTGGGTGACCCGAAGAAGACTTTTTGCCTTGACTTAAACACATCAGGCCTGCTTTTCTCTCCCGAGCAAGCTATAGCAGTTTCTTTGCAATTACCTTGAAATAGCCACACCTAGGCCTGCTTCTCTCCCTAGGAAGCAGGCTACACACTGTTCATTCGCATTTACATTGTTCACCTTTACCATTGATATGCAAAAGCCAGTCAGTCGCTCTCTGCCTTCAGCTCCAAAAACAATGTCAGCCAGAGTTCCTCTCCACATGTTTGAAGACATCTTTCTTTGGGGCGCTCCTTCTGCGTGCTCCAGCTCCTCCACATCATCCTCTTCTTGTCATCCAGGTAGAACCTTCATGGTACCGGACCCAGCAAAGTTCACTTTCTTTTCAGGCCTAACTTTTGCACGGCCTCTTTTAGACACAAGTCAAACTCAGCAAAACAAACTCCAACTCGGAGTTCAAATCTGCAAACTCCTTAACCCCCTTTAGCACACATGCGGCTAGCCCAGGTCAGCCAAGGGCTGCAGGCCCCCAGTGGCCTTTGACCAAGTCCACATGGCTCATATCTTTACAAGATGACCGATTCCCATCTCTTCTCCACTGAACCTCTCTCTCTATCTGATCTCCATATTGGAATCAGATCTCCTCTCTTTGTTTCCACACCCTTTATATATCCTGATTTCCCGCCTTCCAGGAAACCTGTGTCACCTTTCTCCCTCTGCATCTCCCTGAAGGGAAATTCCCACTAAGGTCATTCTCACATTTTAGCATCTGTCCTTGGAATCTGCAATCTTAAACAGGAGACAATGGGGGGGGGGTAGCACACCCTATCACCATCCATGTTGCTGCGAATGACAGAAGTTTGTCTTTGATGCATAATATTCCATTGTGTGCATCGACCACAGCTTCTTCAACCATACATCAGTTTGGGGGCATCTGGGTTGTTTCCATGTCCGCTTTTGTAAACTGAAAGGGTCTTATTCGCACCTGCCTCCTGCTGCGAATGGACGGAAGTGTGCAAACTAGACCCCACCAGGCTGAAAGAAAGTCGTTTGAATATGTGCACAAAATGCCTCCCAGAGGAAAACATAGTAACAACGACAAGCACAATAATCATGGTGTCAGGCCTCCCAGGCTGGGTCCAGATGGATTGGGATTAGAGCCCGGTGTCGCAGGCCAGGGAAGCCCCAGCTATATTTGATTAGATTCTTGTGACATTTGAGGAGCAGAGCAGATAAGACCCAATCTCTGGCCATGGCCCATCGCGGCTGCGGGGTTACTGCCTGAACTCCGGCCTACAGAGGTGACACGGGAAGCGGGTGGTATTATGATTACCTCCCTCCATGGCTTATTACGTCCATTAAAGAGAAAACCGGTCTGAGATGGGCGCCTGGGCTGGAGACTCTGGCGAGGCGAGGGGTGGTCCCAGAGGAGTCCAGGGTCACGCTGGACGCAGCTCCAGGCTAGGAAACTCGTTAGGCGTGGAATGGGATTCTAGTGGGGTTTGCACTGTCCTCACCCGCGGTGACCTCCCGGGCTCCTCAGGCCGCCTGCTCCCCTGCTCACAAGGGGGCCTTGGAGGAAGAGGAGCCCCCAGGAACCGCTGCCAATTACTGCACCTGTCAGTGTTCAACAACAGATAAAATTAATTCCGAAACCCAAACAGTCTGCAGAAAACCGAACACAATTATCTAAGAAATTAAGTGATACCGTGGCCGTGACCTTTAATCAATCATCCAACCGTTAATGTTAATTTTGTGATCTAAAAATCATAGTTCCATTTGCATTTTAATGGCTGCTAAATGAGTGTCATCAGGAAGAAATAATGGCAGGCTGGCCTTTCGATACAAATTCTTCCTTCCTTAATGGTGATGCAGAGAGCGAGGAAATGGTGCTGGGAAAAGGTTTTGTTTCTGCCTTCCAGCAGATGTATGGAGCTGCCCTTCTCAAATGAAAAAACAAGCAATTCCCCACAAATACCACCACCTGTTGTTCTAAATAAATCCAGGCTGTAAAAGGGAACGCAAGCTTAATGGCAAAATCATTACAGGCAGCCGAACCCCCTCCCGCCACCCTTCATTACAGCCTCTTCCCTCCTTCCTCAGTCATGTACCTTTTTAAGCTTTCCACCAGCCATCAGGGCCCATCCTTAACCAAGAGAGATGGCCTGTGGATTGGTGGCTAAAAATAAAAAGTCACCAACCTCAGGGAGAACAATCTCGCCTGTTAGCACCGCGGATGTCGCTACCTGCCTCCCCTCAGCCAGGACTTGCTTGGAATCTTCATCCAGACTCCAGTGGTGTAATGAACCTAACCTACAGTAGGAACGTAAATTCCTAATTAAATCAGGGCGTTTTGCGGCTACCGGCAGGTGGTTTCTAATTCACCAGAATCTCCACGCTATGGGTAGTTATAGGAAAATGAGAAAGCGTTAGAATTCGAATGTGTTATCCATTAATTACCCTCCTGTCTCTCTCCCAGCTCCTTAAGCCCGCAGACGGTACCACGCCATACGTAAATATTGATTGTTTAGCAGGCCAGGATGCTCTGCTTACTAAAATACCGTGTTTCTCTTATGGAACTCGGCATCTTCCTTCTGTCTCCGGGAAGAGGTTCTCCATGAATTATTTCTTCCGATGAAAGAGGTCTTGAACTTCTCCATTTGAAAAAAATAAGGAAGCTTTGAAAAGAAAGGGCTTCAGAGATTTTCCCAGTACAGGAAATTCAAATAGGGGAGAAAAAGAAATGAAGGTTAACTTTTTTTTTTTCTCAGAAGGTGGTGATGGTGGTGGTGGAGGGATGTTCCTGCAAAGATTGCAAAACTCCATTTCATAAAAGATTTATTAGCAATGACAGAGGGAGATTGCTGAGTGGAACCCTGATAAATGCCTCTTCTTTTCCAATGACTTTAAAATTATGGGTTCTGTCCATAAAGTACTGATTAATTCATATTCACTCAATGACATATCCTCTTTTTTTCTCCCCCAAGCAAAGATTGTAAGCATTTTACTTCAACAAATAAAGAACTCTGGGTGGGATGCATACTAATTCACTTAGCTTTGGAACTCGCACTACAATTTATGCAGCTAATCACAGCAAAGCAGGGAAGAATCTTTTCTTTTACTGTGACAAGACCTGCCTACCTTTCAGCATTTCCCCCCTAAGGTATTATTAATCTCTAAACTTCACAAAATTGAAGACTTATCTGAGACCCTTTAAAGTACAGTGGCATCATATCCAGCAACTCCCAAAGAGAGAACTTTCTTTGCTTTTCTAAAAGACTGACGCTAGTGATTGGAACCTTTTTTTTTTTTTTTTGTTTAAAGAATCCAGATAAAGTAGCTTGTGTCTGTTCTAAATTCCCACAGGAGATGGGTTGGATTTTGGACATAGTATTTCTGAATCCTGGGTAGTTTAAGCCCAGGAAAGAAAGGCAAAATATCTAGAGGGAAGGGGAGGGATATTGAGCAGTGGTTTAGGAATCAGAATGGTGGTTAGTGCTATGTACCGGGAGTGTACCTGCAGGGAGGGTTAGGATGTTCTGTTTCTGAAGTTGCCCTGATAAATGACTTTCAGACATATCTCAGCAAGTCAGCAAGTATTCTTTCCTTTTAGTGAACCTTTACATTTTGAGTGTTATGTGCCCATTTAAAATATTGGAAAAAGTAGAAAAGTCCTAGCAAAAGAATTATTCCACAAACTAGCACTCTCCCGATCACTGCTCAGGATTAGTGAGAAGTTTTGCAAAAAAGGTCCCTTAATTCTAATTCTGGGTAGGTAACACCAGACTACACTCCTATAAGGTTGAAACAGGGGGACCAGAAAAGACTTTTTGACTTTGACTTAAACACATACAGGCCTGCTTCTCTCTATGAAGCAGGCTCTAAGCAGTCCAATAGCCATTTACCTTTACCTTGAACTAGCCACACCTATGCCTGCTTCTCTTCCTAGGAAGCATGTTACACACTGTTCATTAGCATTTTCACTGATCACCTTTACCATTGATATGCAAAAGCCAGCCAACTGCTCTCTACTTTCAGTTCCAGAAACTGCAGAAGAAAAAAAACTTAAAAACACAGTGTAAACTCTTGTGGGTTCTTTCCACCATCCCCAGCCTTCTCAACCAAAATACCAAACCAATGCAAGACTATCAGTGCAGACTAATTAATTTCTAATCAAGTGATTTCCTAATTATCCTAAAGGAAACATGTAAGGAAAACTCCGATTATTTTAACATTATCCAAAACCTTTCTCAGCATTGTCCAAAAAGTCCTTTCCCCAGATTGCCCAAAAATCCTCAGTCTCTCAGTCCTGATCATCTCACCAATGTCCCTCAGAGTTCATCTCCAGACGCTTGAAGATGTGTTCCTTTGGCTGCTCCCTTGACATGCTCCTCCTTGTCTTCCATGCTCTGTTCTCCTTGTCTTCCAGGTAGCAGGAACTCCATGGTGCAGGACCAGCAAAGTTCACTTTCTTCTCAGGCCTAACTTTTGCACGGCCTCTTTCAGACACAAGTCAAACTCAGCAAAACAAACTCCAACACGGAGTTCAAATCTGCAAACTTCTTAACTGCATTTCGCACACATGTGGCTAGCCCAGGTCAGCCAAGGGCTGCAGGTCCCCAGTTGCCACATGGCCAAGCTCACATAGTTCACATCTCCATCTTACAAAATGGCAGAAACCAAAAATCACTCCTCCATGAATCTCTATCTGACCTCCATACTGCATCTGATCCTTCTCTTTGTTTGCACACCCTTTATATACCCTGATTTCCCACCTTCCGAGAAACCAGTGTCACCTTCCTCCCTCCTGCATCTCCCTGAAGGGAAATTCCAACTAAGGTCATTCTCACATTTTAGCATACCTGTCCTTGAAACCTGCAATCTTAAACAGGAGACAATGGAGGGGGGTAGCATACCCTATCAAGGTCAGTCATCCAGGGCTGTTCATAGAGTTCACTTTTTGGCACATATGCTCCCTGTATTTATTTGTTGAGAGTGAAATTATAAACAATTAGTGTATGACAGTCTATGTCCAAGTTTAATTTTGGATAATTGGAAAGCTGAAAGTATTTGTGAGAGCTGCTTTTTAGGTGCTTCCATAATTTCTAAGTGGTGAATCTAGTAAAAATTTCTAATAATAATCTAGTTTAATGAATAAAGAATTCAGTGGAGATGGGGATACTACTTTCTATCAAAAGACTTTGGAATGCTTAGTGTGCTAGCTATAAAACTAAGCCCAGTTTGCTCTTCTGCCCTTACAACCACTCTGGGCAGTACACCTTTATCTTTCCCTTTTATAATTTGGTTCAGAAAACAGAAGTAATTGCTTGAGATATTGTGTAGCTAATAAGCGATAGACTAAGCATTCAAATTCTCTTTTGTGTCACCCTGTTGGAAGCCTTGGGTGGGAAAAAGAAGAATGGACAGTAAAGATTGAAGCGATCTAAGACAGAGAGAAGTTCAAGTTGTTGGGGCTCAGTGAACATGTGCTCAGCTGCTTATTAGAAGTTCCAGGCTCCCTTATACCCTGGTAAAGGAATGGTTACAATGCAGCAGTAAGGAAGGAAAAACCCAGGATCCCTGGTATGAGGCATGTGGGATAGGAGGGAAAACACCTCTGGGGGTAAACACCTTTATTTTCCAGGGATATGTCTCTCAGTGGGACATTCCTAGAAGGTTAGGGGGCTGCCGTCACAGATAAGAGACTTGCTGAAACCATCTTTAGTTTGCCAGAGATGGGCGAGAATAGAAAAGGTGTTCCTTTATCTAAGGCATATCTCTTATCTATTTTTGGTGCCCCACATCACCCCAGAACTACATCCAGCATTGGCAGATTGGCTATTTAGAAGACTTTCTAGGGGAAGCTGATGTGGGATCTCTGAATATTTCCACCCATGGTCTACTAAGATTGAAAGATCTGGAAAATATGTTGGGATGAGACTTACATGACTTGGAGAGGCTGAGTGAGTTCTGACCATGTTGGCAGGGAGCACTAGGAAAACCAGGGATCAGTCTTCAGGGAGCTGGTGACTTGAGTTGTAAGATGGGACTCAGCCTGGCAGAAACAGAATGAATCATGATTGACTCCATAAAGCACCATGTTGACAGAGAGGTCATCCTATTTGTCCTATTTGGGGACAAAATAATGGAACAGAAGGAGAATCAAGTAGATTCAGTTGCCAGGGTTACATGGTATGATTCAGAGAGGGACTTACTAACCCATCCATCCCATTCTTGACTGGTCTCAGGAGATAGACCCAGTACAAAAGTCTTGGGTTCATTTTTGCCAAAGTTATTTGCTACAATCCCTATATCATCTACAGCTCTGTAAACCAATACCTCAATAAAAATAATGCTATTAAGAAAAAAATACATAGCCCCATCTCAGACCTATACATTAAGATAATGTTAATTTTCTTAAAATTTGTAAATCATTCCAGGATCCTCTCTTATCATGATGCAACTTTCCTTATTGCTTCTAAGCCAGAAGTCAGGAAAATTTTCCTTAGAGGGCAATGTTAACATTGATTCTACAGTCAACCTGCAATCCTTAAATGTGGCTTGTAGTATCTGATTAAAGGAGAATGTTTTCTAATAAAAAAAAGTTATTTGCTACACTGCATAGTTTAAGCCTTCTCCTTTTATCACAGTGAATGTTCATAGTTATTCTATGTCTGATGTGTGTTGGGAACAGCTCATGGAGCTGTCTTTACATCTCATTTAATCCTTCTGACCATCATGAATGGTGGGCACCGTCATCATCTTCATCTCACAAATAAATAATGAAGACTTGGATCGGCTAAGTCATTTGTAGAAAGGAATCTTTAGCAAGCGTGGAGCAGGATGTACCTGAATGACTGGGCAAGTCCTTAAAACACTTGTTCTTAGTCTGGTGGGAAACTGTCCCTCCAGCTGTCCACACAACCAGGAGGCTCCCCCAGTATCAGCATCAGCCAACTAAGACAGGCCAGCACCGCAGGTCTCTGACCTGTGCCTGCTGTAGTGGGTGGTCCTGCTGGAGTGGGAATAGGAAACCTGAAGACCACCCTTTGGAGGACATAGATCTCCCGGCACTCACCCCACCTGGCGGGCTTGGGAGCCATGATCCTACACATTCCAGAAGAGGGACCAGGGATAAGGGTCCCCCTTTACCTGCAGTTGCCCAGGAGGGACTGATGAACTCAACTTTTGACTCATGAACCCAACTTTTCCCCTTCATCATTTAGGACTTGGCCACTATCAATGTGCCAATGAAGTTCAAACCCCACGTCTCCTTCCTACCATTGCTTTTGGTGCGGCAGCTGGAGAAATGGCAGAGGCAGACCGTGAACTCTCTGTATCTTGAGATATTTCGGTGCTGTTTAATGAGAAAAGCTCCTTCCAAGGTGCTGGCTTGAGTACACATCTTGGTTCTGTCAATTATTATCTGTCTGACCAAAACGCTTTGAGGCTAATTCTACCTGTCCCACGTAGGAGCCTCCCATTTGTTTAAATCCTTTCACTAGAGAAAGATGTAAATGAGGATCACAGCTGCCGACTGTCCAAGGTCATTGTTTCATTCTTGAGAAGACCAAAATTGTCAGAGCAGGTTAATAATAGTTTCCAAGAGAGCATCCTACCAAATACTGCCCTCTCTCTTCTTTTTGCCTCCGAAGAACAAACGTAGGTTTTCGGTCTCATCTGCGATGATGAATTTATTTACTAGGACTCTTCTTTTAGAACTGTCCAGAACTTTTCCAATTTAAGTGACTCTGAAATGACATTTCCAAACCGGCGTCAGCGTTTTGCTCTGCTCTTCCTAGCTTCACCTCACAGCCTCGTGAAAGCGGACCCAGGCTTCATTGCATTAACCAAGATAGACTCAAGTAAATTCTACTGTAGATAAACAGCCCATAAAATTAACCATGGGTGAGCAGACTGGCTGTAAATGCGCTCTCTAAAGGGCATGCTCTTTAAGGGGAGAAACCAACCAGGCAATGGATTTGGAGATAATTTGTGTGCTGCAGGTGTGACCTGATAAGGCCCTAGAAAGCTCCATTTTATGATGAGAGAATGCAGCGTGCCTCTCGCCAGCATAGCCCACAGAAGCAAAGTCATTTATTAGTGTAAGATAAACAGTTCATTATTTGTCAGGAGTGAAAATGAATAGGTACAAAATAATAGAGTACATTTTGCTAAGTACTTGTTCTGTGCACAATCCCTTCTCGTCCTTAAAGCCAGTAGGCGCAGCTCTGCTTTTACAAACGAGGGAATTAATGGCCACAGGGGTTGACTGATTTATCTCAGGCCCCATAGCTGATGTTGAAGTGTTGGTTCTCAGACCCCTGGGGGACAATTATCAATGTCCAGAGATGTGATTTTTTTTTTTGACTTGTCAGCTGGGGAGAAATGCTACTGGCAATGGATACTGCTAAATATCCTACATTGCATAGAACAGCCCACATCAAAGCATCACATGGGCCAAAGATTTACTGGTGGTCTGTTTGAGCAACACTGACTTGGAGGGAGTGGCAATAAACTCAGATCTCTTTTCTTTCTTTTTTTGATTCTTAATTCAATGTTTATTTCTCTCCATGTTTAAAAAGAAAGTGCCTTAGTAGAAATATCATTGATCATATGTTTTTCCAGTTAATGTGACTCTGGCACATGCTAGTCCATACTACCCATGGTGTGACTTCCTGCAGAACATGTTGCAGAGCTTGTGATACCCCTCAGGCATCACATGACTAAATCTCTCAGTGTTCAATTTGTAGGTAGGAGAGGGACCATCTCCTTATCACAAAGCAGAAGGAGAGACATAGAGGAAGAAAAAGAACTGGGAAAATTTTTTAAATTGAGGTACCATTGCTTTACAACAATGCATGTGTTCGTCAGATGGCCAGACCACCATGCCCCTCACCGAAGTTCTAGTAACTCTGAACCACAGTCTACTGACCCCTTAAACTGGGGATTTTTAAAAATTGGCTTCCTTCCTTTCGACCTGCCCATCTCAATCATAATGTTACACCCCATGTGGTTGGTGCATTATAACATTCAAAGCACTTCCTATTACTTCAACATATATTTATTGAAATCAGTGCCATGTTCTGTTCTAGTTTTGAGTGTTCAGTAATAACTGAAAGACTCTTGACTTCTCAGAGCTTATGTACAAGGAGCAGGCGACATGGGCAGGCAGGGAGCAAATACACATGATGCCTGAGAAAGGCAGATGTTGTGGGAAAGGATGCAGAAGTGTGGAGGGAATAGAATGAGTGGTGTGTTAGCATTTCCAGCAGATGGGCAAGGATGGAACAGAGTGAATTGAATAGAGAACAGGGTGAGGAACATTCCAGGTAGAGAGGATGGCAAGTGCTTGGGTTTGGTGTGTTCTTGGCAATTCTGGAACCAGCCTGGAGGCTGGTGGGGCTGGAGCTGAGTGTGTGGGGGTGAGAGGAAGGTGGGGTCTCAGAGGCAGCAGCAGAGAGATCTTATAAGTGCTTGAGTTTCACTCTGATGGAGGCAGGAAGTCACCAGCGAGTTCTGAGCAGAGGAATGAGGTTATTGGACATAATTTAAAAAAATCATCCTGGCTGCCGTGTGGAGACTCCACGAGAAGGGCTATGAGGTGAAGCCAGGATTCCACTTCCAAGGCTGCTGTGATAATCCAGGAAAGAGACAATAGTCCTTGGCCCTGGAGATGATGCACGGATGGTGGTGAAGTTGATCTGATTTGGGGGTCTTTTGAAATTTGATTCAACAGGATTTGCATCCTTTGTGGGGTATGAAAGAAGGAAAAGTGATGATTCCAGGGTTTTGGCCTGAGAAATTTCCCCATTTGAGATGGAGAAGCTAAGGAAGAGCAGGCTGGAGGCGGAAAATGGATTCTGTGCTTCATAGACATCTACGGTTACTGAGCTACGGCTGCTGGCAACAGACTGACCACAGTGACTCCATTTTGTTTAAAACCTCCATTTTGAAACTGGTGTCCTCTCTCTGCACTCAGTGGACAGTGGAAAGACCTCCATGGCTGGCTGCTCTGACATCCTGTTTCTCCCTCCCCTTATTTCTGGTTGTTCCTGACGACCATCTTGTCCACCTGATGGAGGATGGACGCCAGCATTGTCCTCCCGATAGATGATGGATGCCAGCATTATTGGAAACCTGTAGTTATGGGAACGTGTCCTGTAGTTATGGGAACGTGTCCCACCACTATGGAAACATGGGAAATTGTCCTGTAATTATGGGACTGTGTCCTATACCAGCTTGCTTGCTTCACAATAGAGGGAAGTGGTGGTTTTATCCTATAAAACCTTGTAACAGAGACGGCTCGGGGTCTCTCTTGCCACCTTGGCTTGGGGACTCTGGTGCCCCCGTAATAAACCTGCAGCTTTGAACTTCAGTTGGACTCCTTGTGTCTTGTTGAGCGGCCGTGACCACAACAACAGCACACACTGTCATAACACCATCAACATCATCTCGTTCTCTGAGTAAAGGACACTGTTTAAATGACATGCCTGGCTACGGTGTAATGGAATTGGTATTAAATCGCATGACCTGATTCTAAGAGCAGCGTGCTTCTGCTCTAGATCCAAATTAGCATGTCAAGTCTCTAACAGCCACAGTTCCTAAAAACGACTTAAACTGTGCTGGTGACGTCTCCTCTGGGAAGAATGCTCAGAGAAGCACAGGGTATATCACAATAAGATGATCCCTTGCTGTGGTCCTCGGGATGATTATCAAAGTCATGGAAAGAACAAAGAAACCCAAATAAGTCAGAATCTGCCCACTTCAAATCTGATGTCTTTTTAAAGGCTTTCTCTTTTCCTTATGCATCTGTAGAGGTTTCCCCCTCCCGTGCCAATCTTACTCTGTATACTTAGTTTCACTTAGTTTTTGCCCTCACCTTAATTTTTCTCCCAAGTGTTTATTATAGAAAATTTCAATAGAATTGTTTATTATAGAAAATTTCAATAGAATTGTTTGGCAAATACCCATATACTCAACTCCTATTGTGTATTAATCTTTCCCTAAATTTGTTTTTCACATATCCATCCATCCATCCATCCATCCATCCATCCATCCATCCATCCATCCATCCATCCATCCATCCATCCCTCCCTCCCTACCAATCCATCAGTCCTTGTTACTACTATCATTTACATACATTCTGTGCCCAATTGAAGCCACTAGCATACTTCATCTTTAAAGGTATCAGCATGCATAGCCTTAACTGAGTTCTATAGTAAATACATTATTTCTTACGCATATGAATCCTTTGGTCTTTAGCGGCTCTCTTGTGGACAGCATGTAGTTGGGTTTTGAACTTCGTTGAATCTAGCAATGTGCATCTTTTCAAGAGAAGCTGTAACCCTAACACATCAATTGTGAGAATAAAATGTCCAATCTTTGCACTTGATGTCTTTTCTAAGTAGACCTTATTGTCATTTCCCCCTCTGAAAATCGACAGTCATTTATCCAAGTTCCTTTGGGGTCTTTTTCCTTCCATTAACATAATCTATGCCCCCCCTCCATCCCCCAGTAGATGCTACTATTAAATTAAAACAAATTTTGAGTCTGAGTTTTCCTATTCACATCAGTTTTCCTGGTCACAGGGCCTCTTCCTCTCTTCTTCTTGAGATGAGATCCCTGAAGTTTTACTTTTTAAAAATTTAAATAATATATATATATTTCACATCTTTGTATTCCCCAGGGTTCATCCACCACCTCCGCTCCCTGACCCCCTCCTTCTGAACCTCCCACCCCCAGTTGTATACTTTAGTTTTGTTGTTGGCTTGTTTTGATTTTTCCTCCTGGCCTTTTGTTTGTTTTTCCTACATTCCATATATTAGTGAAACCATTTGGTTTCTGTCATTTTCTTTCTGACTTGTTTCTGTTAATATGATTTTTTCAGGGTACATCCATGTTATCTCAAATTCATCAAGTTTGTCATTTTTAAATTGATGAGTAATATTCCATTGTGTATATAGACCACATCTTTTTTATCCAGTCATCTGTTTTGGGACATTTGGGTTATTTCCTTGTCCTTGCAATTTTAAATAGTACTGCAGTAAACATCTGAGTACAGGTGTCCCTTTGTATAAGTATTGAGGTCTCCTTTGGGTAGATTCCCAAAATAGCAATTGCTGGGTCAAATGGTAGTTCCATTTTCATTGGTTTGAGGGTTTTCACACAGCTTTCCATAGTGGCTGAACCAGTCTACATTCCCATCAGCAGTGTAGTATTCTTTTCTCTCTGAAACTTTACTTTCTTAGACTGTTGGGATATACCAAAGTTTTGCTCCAAGAAATGACAGACTCAGACTTGTAAGATCCTGCTGTTGAGAAGGGGGCTGAGGGAGAAGTTGAGGTCCCAGAGGGGTAAATTGAGTTGGAGAGAGTGAAAGAGCCTTTTTCCCTTTGAAAAGTCCCAACTTCCAGATGGTTGAGCCAGAGAGCTAGTGTGAGCACTGAGCTTCTGATCCACCTTTATTCTGGATAACACTCAAGCAACAATTAACACTCCCAGACAGAGGAGAAAATATGCTGGTTTTAGAGGATTAAAGAAAATGGATTTCTCAATTCATTGTAGAAGTTTAAAAGCCTTCCAGGAAATCCTTCCATCTCTATAATAAAAAAACTTCAGGCTACATTCTATCAGTCTTTATGTCTACAGTAAAAAAGTCTTTTGCTTAATATCCCCTCAAATGTTTGAAAACTATTCTTAAACCTCCCCATAGGTTCCTTTTCTTAGAATAAATAATCCACATTCTTTTCAACTTTTCTCATAAATTCTTCTTCCCATTCTTTTATTGATCTTTATAACTTTCCATGAGCTTTCTTCAAATTTCCTCTCTTGTTTCTAAATGATGAAGCCAGGAAGACCAAGGACGGATATGGATCAGTTGGCTTTGAAGTGTGAGTTCCTTGAGGCCCCGGGCTTTTCTTACTTGACTTTCTACCCCTTGGTGAGAAGCTGGCAAGGGTCAGCTAGTAAATAGTTCAAGTTTTGCAGGCTGAGAGTCAGTGTTTTTGCTTGGAATAACTGTTCTCCCAAGAGGCCAGTCCTCTCTACTTTATAGTACAGAACTGTGGACATCATTTTCCATTCAGAGGCCTTGCAAGTGCTGGAGGCAGCTGGATTTGACCTGTAGGTGCTGGCTTGGTGTCATCCATTCTGTCTCCTCACATCATGCACTGGGCTCAGCAGCCTCTCAGCTAAGTGTGGTGAATAAAGAATGTCCACGTCTATGGGGAAAATCCTGTAATTTCTCTCATGCTCCCTGGATGCTGCTGCGTAACTCCTTCGATGACCATGTCCACTGACTTTTCAATGCTTTTTCTAGCCTGTGCACCTCACCCAGTGCTCCCTGTGCTGTTTGTGGGGACAGTTTCAGTGGTCTTTGCTCGACCCAAGATGCCCCGGGGTCTTCTCTGCACCTTCGTCCATGGGCAGCTCCAGAGCTCACTTTTAATGTCATGAGGTCGTTTCAAACTTCTGTTTTTCCAATGTCCAGCACACTAGCTTTCCTAGTGTATAGACTATCTATCTGTGGGTTTACCCAGCCTCCCCAGATGGGTGACAGAACCCCAAAACAGGACCCTATCCAGAGTCTCCATTCTCACAACTCCTGCTTGTGCTGCCAATGTTGGAGAATCATTTGTCCTCACCGGGGTAGACCAGAAGGCTCCAAGTGGGCTCTATAATAAAGCAATTATACAAGTATTAATCATAAAATAAAATAAAATAATAAAAAGGAAACAAGTCCATCCATTCTTTCGCCTTAGTTTTTGGGTCCATAGAGAACACTCCTCGGGTCACAGCCTGAGGAATTTCCACTCTGAGCCAAATTTGATGAAGGTATCATGAGGGACACAGCTTGAACTGCCTTACAGAAGGCCCAGAGGCTGATTCTGGAGACTGAGCACATGGCTCCTGCCACCCTGCTGTTCACCCCCACTTTCAGAAGCATGGATGCCTCTATCTACACGGATCTTCTTGATAATGTTAGGTGTCTATGTATCGGCAGGACCTTATGTGGGGATCTGCTGTCTCTTCCAACCAGAGTCCACTAGAAACACCTCTAAACTGCTTGTGGGTCCCGAGAAACTATCCCTCCCAGTCTTCAACATCCCTGAAATAGAGAACAGTTATGTTCAATCAGAAGTTAACTGAGGTGCACGGAAACCAGGGCAGGGGACGAGCTTGTCTCTCCATGCTCCTGACCTACTATGAAGTGTTCATAACTTATGAGGTATTCGAGGGAGCTGGGAAAATCTTTACCCTGTTCCTTCAGGTGGTAGGTGTTGCTGGGTCCATTTTATCCCATCTTCTCATTTCCACTCCTCCCCTTCTTTCTGTGTTCCTGAAATTGCAGTGATCGCTACCATTTAAAACATCCAGGAAAGCTGCATTTATTTACAATGACTTCCTTCTTAAACAGCTGGGGGAAGTTGCAAAATAGCCATCCCAGTGGTAGATCAATCTTTAGCAGTTCTTTGAAATGTTGAAGTAAAGAAAATGATGACAATTTTAAGGCTCTATTAGCCAGAAATGATGTATGAGGACTGGAGGACGGCTGAAGGTCACCGACTTGGCTGTCTCCGGCTCAGAGATTCAGAAGTGTGGAAGCACCAGGAAGGTGTTCCCAAGTTTTAGGCAAGAGCCCAGGGCTAGTGGTTTATCTTGGGATACCTGGGATTTGCACTAATAAGCCTCTTCAGCTCCTCCATGAAACAAACCAGAGCTCAAGGGAGGAGGCAGCATTTCCTTAGATAGGAAATGGGCTTATTTTGACTGCAGGGAGATAACGTCTTTGTCTGACTCTTCTGGGAAGCAGCATCCTTTGCATGTGAGGGATAAGGCTTCCCCCAGGCTGGTTAAAAGAACCATGGCAATGACCCTGAATTTACCTGGTTCCCATTGTTAATGTTTGGGGAGCTTCTTTCAAGAGGGTTTTGATTCTGGGACACACACTCCCCTTTTCTGTTTCGCCTTAGAGATGCTTCTTCACTCTGTGTGTCGGTCAGGATGGCTGCGGCCATGGTGGGGAAGCAGAATGCTCTCCAGTTCTCAGAGCCAGAGAGCAGCAGAGGTTATTTCATCCTCATGCTCCCGTTCATCCAGTATGGCTGTGCTCCCCATATGTTCTCTTGGGGACCCCGTCAACCGGACCAGCGCTCAGCACTTTCTGCAAAGGGCCAGACAGTGACTACTCCAGGTTTAGGAGCCATCTGGTCTCTGTTGCTGCTACTCAGCTCTGCATTGTAGCATGCACACCGTCCCCCACCATGCGTGGAGTCATGGGCATGACCGTGTGTTCCAGTAATGCTTTTTTTCCGAGAGGAGTTTCTTTTTCCACCCAAATTCGGCCTGTGGGGTGCAGCCTGCCGAGGTGAGTGAAGAAGAAGTGAGGATGGAGAATCTTGCGCTGCTTGTGTGGGTTTTAACAGGTGTTTGCATTTTACTGGGCAGACAGGCTTCCCGGCCACACCCGAATTCAGGGAGCTGCAGAGAGCACCTCCTTCCCGGGCACCTAGAAAACAGGCAACCCTGGAGCCAAGCCAGAGCTCACACACCCAGGAACACACCCTTCCCTGGTCTTTTGAGAGAAGTCAGTATTTTTCTCAATTTCTAAACTAGTACTTCTTCAAAAAGCATCCTTTTAAAAATTATTTTATTATTATTACTTTTCTATTTTGTGCATAGAATCTTGGTCTTATTTGTATAATTATGACCCATCCTTTTCCACCCTCCTTCCCCCCGGTGGCTCCCACCTCCCTGCAAGTTGTTGATTGGTGTTTGGCCCATTGTTCTTTTCTTTTCTTTTCTTTTCTTTTCCCCAAAAGCATCCTTTAAGCATCATTTATACCCAAGGGAATAGGGTGATGATTCATAGGTGATATGATGGCAGGGGAGCTACAGGGACTGCAATGATCCAAGGAAAAAATTAATTAATAAAATACTTGATTTTTAAATAAAATTTGTGTGTATCTATATATACTTGACAACTCAGTTCTTTGAAGGAGCTAAACAAATTTAGGAGAGGAACAGAAGCTCATCTCCATGGATCATTCTGATCATTAAGATGTGCCTTTTAAAAACTTTTATAAGATTAAATTAAGTTTTTAAAAAATTGATTGCACAAATATATATATATGTATATATTTTCCATCATTGTCTACTGCTGAGGTTCTCCTGCTATCCTGTCACTGTGAACCATCATCTTTATCACTTGTGCTCATCCTTCTCCTGATTTCACCCTCTCTCCTACTCCCTTGCTGTATGCTTTGATTCTGCTGTCATTTTGTTAGCTTTAACTTTTTCCTGTCCTTTTGTTTGTTTTCTCTATATCCCACCTATAAGTGAGACCACTGATATTTTTCTTTTTCTTTTTGGCTTATTTCCAGTAGCAGGATTCCTTCTAGATCCATCCATGTTATCACACATGCATCGAATTTGTCATTTTTGATTGTTGAATAATATTCCACTGCGTACATATACCACAACTTTCTGATCCATTCATCCTTTTAGGGGCATTTGGGTTGTTTCCATATCCTGGCTATTGTAAATGGTCCTGCGATAAACATCCCAGTACAGGTGTCCTTTTGAATGAGTGTTCTTGTATCCTTTGGGTAGATTCCCAGTAGTGGGATTGCTGGGTTGAATGGCAGCTCCATGTTCAGTAGCTTGAGGGTCCTCCACACAGTCTTCCCCAGTGGCTGGGCCAGTTTGCATTCCCACCAGCAGTGTACGTGTTTTTTTCCCTCCACAAGGATGTACCTTTTCCCCCATTAAGGCCACCAAGGCTCTTTTGGGGTCCCTCACTGGGCTGGAGATGATGCTTGCCCATCCATCCTGTTCACTGGCAGGTGCTGAGATTTCCAGCTAGAGCCCTGGGCTCCAACAGCCCCATCTCCTCCCCTTAGTTCTATTTTTCTTTCCCATTTATAGCCACACATGTACAGAGGTTTCTTGTCTCTTGCTCGGCCTGGGCTGAACCTGGCCCTTGCTGCCCCCTGGACATTGCTCCCCTTCTTTGGTTCCCAGAGGAAGTGGCAGTCCCCTCCTGTTGGACCCTGAGACCTTCTTTTCCTTTCAGCATCCATTTCCTCCTTAACTTCGCACATCAGAAAAGGAGGCTTCCCTTCCCCCAGGAGAGGGCACTGTATGCCTAGTCTAGGAGGTTCAGTTCCATCTGGTCGAGGTACAAATTAAGGATTAATGAAACCCTCATTCAGACACTGCAACTCTAGCACCTCTCATAAAACACAAAGCAAAACAGCGCACCAGGAATGTCCTCGATAAAAAGGGAAGAAATGCCATGTCTTAACAACTTGTATAGTCCAGAAGGTACAAAGTGTCCTGTTAGAGCAACCAAATACGTCCTGCGCCCCCTCTTTTCCAACAGCACAGACCAAAGCCTGTGCTGGTCACCTGGAAGCCTCCACAAGGTCCCAAGGACCTGGGGACCGGGGTGGCAGGAGAGATGGGACATTTCTGTCCAGCCAAAAAAAAAAAAAGAAATTTGCCTCTGACCATCATCTTCGCCCCTAAGAAAGTAAATCCCACTTCAGAAAACCAATGCAACACATGGGAAGGAATTCTACAGCGGTTCCCTCAGTGCTAACATGGAAGATGGCAGAAGTCACGGGGGAATTTTGCAAAGAGCTTTGTGGTTAGGAACTCTTTTGTCCCACTCTCAGTTCCTTGCAATCAGGCTCTCTCTCCCGGGGTGTGTTCTAGACGTACCCACGTACACCAACCCCCACCCCTTGGCTGCAGAGTTTTGCTTGGCTGCTAAGCTTTCTCCGTGAGGTTTGGCTATGGCCCTCAGTTTCCTCACTCCTCTGGCCTCCATCTGGCTTGGACATGGACATCATTCCAGTGCTCACTCAGAGATGTCCTGGGAGCCTGCTGCTGCCTCTGCACGCCTCCTCTGTGCTTTTCCCTTCATGTAGCTGCCACATCACCGTCTCCGGAGTCCTTTGACTCTCATGCAGATGAGTTACCATCGTCAGCTATTAAGCACAAGCTATTTGTTTTTTAAGAAATGTCATTAATACGTGTTGTTTTCTCTCTTTTTTATTAATATTTTTATTTTTCTTATTGTTCACACACATAGCTTGGGTTTGCAGGCACAGTCCTTCCCCCTCTCCCCCTCCCCTGGTCTCACCTCTGGTCACTCCAGTTCCTTTCTCATTGTCAGTTGTTGGTTGGTGATTGGCCCATGAGTCTCTGTTTTCTTGAAGCACTGTCCTCCTGGGTGAAGTCCCACGTTCCTGGGGGGCTGCGGACCAGGCCGACCAGCTCTCCATGAGTAACATGGGGTAGGTGGCCCTTCTAAGCTTGGGGCCAGACCTCCTGTCGGTCTAGTGTAAACAGGAGATATTCAAGATCCACCCGGCAGCCCTCGGGGCCTCCTTCTCTGAAGGAGCATCTGCTGTTCCCAGTCAGTCTCTGCAGAGGGCAGTTTTCCAAGCAGCCCAACCAGAGAGGGTCCTCCCTGGCTCTAGCAGCTGAGGAAGAAGGCCGGAGCCCTTGGTGAGTTTGACAGCCCAGGGCTCTCAGGGAACCGATGGACAGGTGCAGCAGGCAGGGAGGCTGGGCCAGCTGGATGGCAGCAGCAGGAAAGGGGCAAAGCTTTCCTCCCACAGGGTGATGCGCCCCTTTGGCCTTGCCTGCCAGGCTCAGGAGAGCCCACTTGCGCATACGCACACCCACTGGGCCTGCATAGTTGATCATGGGTACGGTGCGGCTGCACAGGTGTGGAAGGCTAATGTGGAAGGACTAGCGAACCCCCTGCTAACTCATTCACCCACAAGCCCCCAGGGCAGCCTACATTCGGAGTCCCTGCAGCCTCCTGAGACTTTCCACAGGGTTTTCTTTGGAGTGGTCTTTGGAACGTCATCCCTTTTATCCAGTTAAGTTCCTGGATTAGGTTGGGGGAAAAAGATAGCAAAGATATTGGTGATTAAAAGCAACACTATTTAAAGTTTTTTAATTGTTAATTTATTTTTGATGCCTTATATTATTTTATTTTACATCGTTCTCTACCCCTGTGGTCTCCCACCATCTTATCACCCGTGAACCATTGTCTTAGTCATCTGTGGCCCTCTCACCCCTGACTTTCCCCCTCCCCCTCTCATGCTCAATGCTTCAATTTTGCTGAACGTTAGTTAAAATCTTTCCTTGTCCATTTGTTTGTTTTTCCCTCTACCCCTCATATAAGTGAGACCATCCAGTATTTATCTTTTTCTTCCTGGCTTATTTCTGCCAGCATGATTCCTTCTAGCACCATTCATGTTGCTGCAAATGACATGTTTGTCTCTTTCGATTGCTGAATATTATTCCACTGTGCACGTAGACCACAGATTTCTGATCTTTTCATCTATTTTGGGGCATCTGGGTTGTTTCCATATCCTGGCTATTGTAAATAGAGCTGCATTAAATGTCTGGGTACAGGTATCTTTTTGCATTAGCGTTTTTGTAACCTTTGGGTAGTAAAAGCAATACGATTAACGTGAATGAGGATATAAATGAGGATATTAATGTCTTGAGGCTATAAATAGCTACTTAGATTAACTGGCCACTTTCCAGGTCTCAGGAACCCTCTCCGTACTACACGTGCCTGTTTCATGCATACTTCGTCCCACTCTCATTTAGTTCCATCTTGTGGGTGACCAAATCGAGGGTTAAAGAGTCCCTTGGTGAAAGTCATAGAGGGAGAAAAATGACCGGTGGAGCTGGGCTCACTGTCTTTGGAGTTTAGCCCCAGACTAGATTTTCTAAAATAGGTTTCCTGGTGACAGATGAAATATGCTAATGGGCGAAGACCAGCCCATGTGCAAAAGCAGAACGCTCACCCACCAACAACCTGAAACAAACAGCCTGGAATCCAAGCCTGCGTCTGCAGCCACCAGGCCAGGAAGCCGTGCTGTTGAGGCCTACATAGGGTTGCAGGAAGCCAAACAACTGTCCCTGGGACAATTGACCCCAAGTGACCAAGATTTGATTAATTATAATTATTTGCTGCCATTTTCAGCTCAGAAGCAGCAAGAACGAGTCAAGCTTA